>JASAOD010001757.1:0-23156 GCA_030849845.1 Crithidia brevicula | reverse complement strand
GCTGCCTCGAAGGTAGAGACAATGAACGGCAGCGCGATCTCCGTCGTGGTGGGTTAGGCAACCCATTCTCATCATCACCGTTGCCACCACCACCACCACCACCTGCTTCGAGAATGGCTGTTGAGGCAGGCGATGAAGAAAACTTCTTCCCTCCTGCGCCACCCTTTGGGAGCATTCTTCAAGGCAGCGTGCACCGCACCTCCGCGGGCGTGTCTCCTCCGCCGCGTTGTGAACGTCTGCCGGAGAGACCATCAGCGAGTGGGTGCGAAGTGTCGGATGATGCAGATGACACACTGTCCTGTTGTCTTTCGTCTGCATTGCCGCTGAAAGACCACTCTGGCTCTGCTTCAGAAGCAAGGAGGATGTCAGACAGCTTTCGCAGGACGCGCGGCGAAGTGGAGCTTCGGTGATTTGCGCGAGGTGCGGAGGTGCCGCGTGTGCGGACGGTGGCCGACTCACAAAGCACCGTTTCTGCCTCGGTAGCCTTGTCCATGACGACCCTCCGTGTACCCTCTGTGGAAGGTGCAGAAAAAAGAAATGTGGTGTAGTCGCACCCCACTGACTTTTGTAGAGGAGTAGTGGAGCTCTTTCTTTTTTTTTCTGTTTTGTTTTAAAGGCTTATGTGGGTATGTGTGTAGCTGCTCTTGTTTGCTTCATCGCTCTACGCGAGCGTACAAATCTCCCTCTCTCTCTCTCTTTAAAGTTTATCTCTTCTTTTCTAAACGTGCTTGTGAAGTGCTTGATCGGATGCAGCTGCGTGCAAAGAGACATGTAAAGTCAGCGCTCCGTCCTGCTGCCTGTCAACAATGTTTTTAGTTAAAAGTTTTTTTTTTTTATTTGAGCATCTAGCTGGAGAAAGAAGGAGGCCCGCGCTGCCTGGTTTGTGTGTGTGCGTTAGAGGCGATCAAAAAGATAGCCCACATGGTCACAATTATCTGTGCTCCCAGTGCGCAACCGAACCTTGGCTGTCAATTCCACTCCTCCTGATCTATGCGTTGTGCGCTTTTGCTTCGTGATTTCTTTTTTTACCTTCTATCCAACGCATTTCTCTCTCACAGGCTCTCTCTTTAAACTGTTCCGTCCGGGGCACTAGGTGTTTTGCGTTGCTGAACATTACGGCTACTTGTCTTTGCCTTTCTTGTCAGGTGCTCGGGCGAGGACTGTCTGCTGCTTCAGCTTGCTGCTGCTTGTCTATGAGAGAGGCACTACACCTTTTGTCCTAGAAAGGTACAGAATTATGATATATCTAAATAAAAAGATCACCTGTGTTGGGTTGTGCTTCCTTTTTTGTATAGTAACTCTTCCTTTTTTCTGCTTTAAAATACTTGTGTACCTAGCGTATTCATGTGTCGATAACTCTCTTCTTTTTTTTTTTTGTCCTCTCTACATTCTATTCTTGCTCCGCTGTTTTCGTGTCGTTCGCATACTGCATGTGTGTGGGGTTAGATCGAAGCACGCGCATCATCTTGTGAGAGGTGACCTTCCGTACCTTTTCTTTTCTTTTTCGTTATCCACCTGTAAGCGTAAAGTGCATCAGGCCTTATTGAATTACGCGTTCTTCCGGTTTTTCTTATTTGTGTGCACTTTTACTACCGTTTTGTTTTTTGTTTTAACAATAAAACTCAATTTTTTTTTTTTTACTCTCGATTTTGTTTTTTTATTCCACTCAATTCTTTTTTTTTTTTTTTTCTTCTTAACTGACCTGCGGATCGCATCTATCTCTTCCTCATTTCTTTTTTTCAAGAATCCGTAGCGCAGCTCATTAACAATGTTGATGTTTCTTCTTAAAGAGAATCATACATTTGCGCAAAGCTTTCCTTACGCGCATCAGCTGCATACATTTTTTTTTCTTTAAAAGCGCGGCCTCCAACTGTTAATATTTGCTCTGTTTTTTACTATTCAGAAGTTGAATTGCCATGCATGTCTCACAAAATGCCGTTGGGGTTCATCTCATAGAACTCTGACCGCATGTTGCAGCATCTTCTCTCTCTTTTTTTTTTTCCCCTCTCCCTTCTTTCTGATGATAGAACTGTCACGCAAAACTCTGTCATCTTTTTTTTTTTTTTGCTTCCTCCCTTTCTCTTCTTTTATTGAGTTTGGATGCATTGCGGAAGCATTGGCGAGGCTTTTTTGCTTTCGTTCACTGCTCTGCGATTGCATCTGTTTCTCCTTCCTTTTTTTTTATCTTTCCTATTTCTCTGCCACTATCAGGGCCCGGCAAAGTTAAAGAAAGCACCTAAGAACGCTTTGCTGCTTGTGTGAGCTTTTCTCTTCGATGCGTGACGGCAGGTCTGCTGCACTTGCGCGTGTGGATAGCGACTAGAGAAGAGAACCGCTAAAGCCATTCTTTGCCCCGTTTTTTCTCAAGAACACTCTAGCAACTTCGCTTCTTGGAACTGGATTGATGAAAAGAGAATAAATGGGTTGTTCTTATGTTCTGCTCTGCTATCTGCGATCTGTAGTGAGTATTGTTATGAACCGCACGAGTTGTCCACGCGAAGATGGTGCTTCCTGCTGGTGCAGCCCGACCTGTATGTTCCAATGGTGGCAAACTCTCTACCCTGAAATTGTTATTTGTTTTTGTCGACTTTCGCGATGCCTCTCTCTCTCTCTCTAACTCTCTCAGTTACGACAAGACAAAAAAAAACAATTGGTAACTGACCTTGACGCCTTCAGCACTGCGTTTGTTTTGACCCTACTGCTATAAGACAGCAGTTGCATTTGTGTAGCTACTTGAGCCGATTTGTTTAGAATAATACATTTATACTTGCTTCTGCATTCTGATAACGTTTGTTCTTTTTTCAAAACCCACATCACTGCGAAACTATAAGATCTACAGAGTTAGTAGCACGACGCGAAGCACGGTGAAGTGCACAGTTAGCCGCCGCTGCTTTCACTCTACCGTCGCCTCTTAGGCAAAGCACTGCCCCCCACCCCTCCTCACTTCGAAAGTGCCATCCGTGTTCTCTTGACGCACCACAAGATTATTGATCAGTGGGATCTTTGATTATTATTTTTTTTCAGTCCTCCGCGACATTTTCAAACAGAATCAGCAAAGCCTTTTCACAGCATCAGCATTCTTGTGCCAGACAGGTGTTTTGTTTTTTCTTCACTTTCTCAGCTGTGGGGTCTCATCACCACTTTCAGTAGTGGGTCAAAAGCTTTCAGATGGCGAATCCCATCAGGTCTGAGAGCAGCTCTGCAACGCAGTTCACATCACAGAAACCGGTCCCCTTTGAGGTCACCGATGTGGACACGTGGGCGGCGCACTTTGCCAGTCACCCCTACCCACTGGACACCTTTGTGAATACATTTTGTGAGCGCTTTCCTCAGCCAAAGGCCGATGCCACAACGTCTTTTTACGCGGATGAGTGGAAGACAGCGCTCACAGTCCTGATGGGGTCTATTTGCGGGACATTGCTGAGTGCTCCAAATCAGTTCTCGCCCTTTAACATTAGGTCGGCACGGCTTTCAATAGCTCGTTTCGAGGCACTGGAACGCGATGCGCTGAGGCTGCGCAGCGAAATTGAGAACACCACCGCGACACCTAGAGGCTTCGGCAGTGCACCATCGACTGGTGGGTTTGGCAGTGCTCCATCGGTTGGTGGCTTCGGCAATGCACCATCGACTGGTGGGTTTGGCAGTGCTCCATCGGTTGGCGGCTTCGGCAATGCACCATCGACTGGTGGGTTTGGCAATGCACCATCGGCTGGTGGGTTTCGCAGTGCTCCATCGGTTGGCGGCTTCGGCAATGCACCATCGGCTGGTGGGTTTCGCAGTGCTCCATCGGCTGGTGGCTTCGGCAATGCACCATCGACTGGTGGGTTTGGCAATGCACCATCGACTGGTGGGTTTGGCAGTGCTCCATCGGTTGGCGGCTTCGGCAATGCACCATCGGCTGGTGGGTTTCGCAGTGCTCCATCGGCTGGTGGCTTCGGCAATGCACCCTCGGTTGGTGGCTTCGGCGCCGCTCCGCCGACGGCGATGAATGGCTGTAAGGTTGCGAATTCTCGCCCGGTAAGGTGGTGCGTGTCTGTGTGTGGCACATCGAACACTGCACCCCAAATGAATTTTTCATCCGGCAGCCTTAATGTATTCTGGGAGAAGGCAGAATCGTGCACTGTCAGCTTCAAGGTTGATCCGTGTGACACTATTGAGGCAGACTCGCTTCTCAGCAGTACTCCGGTCGCCGATGGGACCTCCGTTGAAGCCGCTACAGCTGCTCCAACAACGCCTTCCTGCGCTGATAGTGTTACAAGTGCGCAGCTACCGTCCAATACAGGTCCTGATGCCGCCGCGGAACGTGTTGTGTCCACCGCAACAACCACAAGTGCCCCAAACGCCGAAACCGCCGCCACTGCCACAACACCCCCGTCCTCGACTAGCACCTTGAGTTGTTTTTCATCGCCGTCACCTGCCAGTACTGGCGTCACAGCGAAGCCTGCTGCGTCGACTGGTGCAACTTCAAGGATGCCCAGCAATACCGCAGCAACGCAGCCTGTCACAGATCCATCGTAGAAAAAAGGCCCGCTGCAGCACAGTCACGTTTGCTACGCCTGAGATTCACCCGCGTCTACAAGTTTTGACAATGCGCTGCTGCATAATCAACTGAAAGAATCAGTCGAAGCTCTGCTACGCCAAACTGCACGGAACAGAACCATACATTTCAGCCGAAGGTTCCGTGCGGCGGAGCACAATGAAGGGTCAGAGGCGTTGTTACCTCTTCGTATGCCGCTCTTCTTTGTGGATGGGGTGGAGGCCTTGAAGGCTGCATTTAATGATGTAGAACATGAACGCGTGATGTCCTCCTCCACGAGTGCTGCATGATGTGCTCGCCTTCTCTGCTATCGTTCCGCTGTGCTTGCGTTTATCGTTCTTAGGGAAAAGGGAAGGAAAATGAGAGAGACAACATTGAAGAAGACGGTGAACCCTGGGCACGCGAGGAGGGTTGAGGGGCATGCTGGTCGTGAAGGTCGCAGAGTGATCTTGACATGTTGACTTGGCGCTCTACTATTACTCTCGCTGTCCTCGACAACTTGGCTTTTCTTTAACTATTGAGAGCTTAAGGTAGCTGGAAGACCTTCACTTTTGCCTTGCTTCTGTCTTTGCCAACGCACGTGTGTGGCTTCTCAAATCTGGATCGCCTTATCCTTCTTTTCCTTTTTTTTACAAAAAATTAACGATCATTGTGTACTACTTTTTTTTGTTGTTGCTGTTGTTCTTGAGTCGTACTAGTACTTTTTTTTTCACCTGAGAGTATTCAGTTTTCTGTTTTCATGTGCTCCAAGCTCTCTTGAACTCGAGCTTTCTCACGTTTGCTGCTGCTAATTTTGGCTGCCGTTTTTTTTACTTTCTCTCTTAACGGCCGAGCCAATTGCACGCTTTCTTATTTTCTGTGAAGTCTCAATTGCTGAATTCTAGACTGATAGACCCTTTTTGTGTGGTGGACTAGGGGACGCATACCGGAGTTCAAACTTATTCACCTTTTCTCTCCATGAACGTAGAGAAGGCTTGTTTCATTGATATGAAAGAGAATGAGTGTTGAAGTGGCGGTAGACTCAACTTTCCGGATGCGATTAAAAAGATAATAATTATAAGATCTGAGTGTCTAAGCCGGGCTCTAGGCTTTTTCTTCCTTTGACATTGACAAGTGATATAAAGCAACATAACACTTATGCGTTGGATAGTTGCGGCATTGCGACGTGTTGCTCTACTATTCATCTTGTCTGGAAGAAGAGAGCACAGTGCTGCTGCAGTCACAATTGCTTAAGCACGATCTTTGCAAAGCTGCCTGAATGAAAATGAGAATTTATCGCGGTCTCGTTAAAGCCGGTCTTGTCATCAGTGTAATCGATGCGGTCTCTGTTCGTCGCCCCTTGTGCATCTGCATCCTCGTTCTTTCTATACGTATCGACTTTCCATTCTTATTGTATCTCTCTTCTGAGCAGAGGCCCAGCTCTCCCATTTTGTGTGTGCCTGGCAGCTGCTTCTCTCGCTGAACGCTGATCTGCGTTAACGTAGCTCCAGCTCAGCGTTATACTAGCTGGTTTTCTCTTTTTATTTTTGTGTGTGTTCTCTTCTTCGGCTTTGCAAACGACTTTTTGATTCCTGTACAGCGATAGCGCATTCCACTTCCACAGCTCATCTCTCACAATGAACGGCAGCGACAACAGACCTACATCGGAGGTGTACAACTACTACTTCTACCCCGACACCTCTTCGAGCTCTGGCTACTCGAATACGGCCGGCATGATCGCCGGCATCGTCCTCGCCTCCATCGGGGGTATTATCTTCATCGTCTGCATCATTGTTGCACTGGTCCGATGCCATCAACAGCGTCAGGCGGTACAGGAGCAGGAGCAGCAGCAGCAGCCAGAAGTCACGTATCCCCAGCCCGTGCCACCCTACAACAGCAATGGCCCTGTGCAGCCCTATGGGATGCCCCTGTACGGCAATGGAGGGCCGATGGTGATGCCCGACACTACTCCTCAGCCAGCCATCATGCCGCTGGGCATGGACAATGGAAATCCGTTTGCGCCACCGCCGCCGATGCAGCAGCCGGGCAACTACGTGTACGGCACTCCGATGGGCGTGCCACCGTCGCAGTATGCTAACGACTACGGCAATGGAATGTACTACAGCCGTGGCACAGAGGCACAGGTGGCCGCAGCTGCCCCACCGCAGCGCACCAGCAGCACGCATTCCTCGAAGAGTGACACCGCCGTCACGTACTTTGAGAATAAAAATTGAGGCAGCAATAGCTGCAACCTTTTTATTAAACGTGTTGCTTTCTTTTCAGTTTTTGGAGAGTACTACTCTTAAATGTGAGGTACGATCGAGGGGCCATACGTGCTTCTCTGCTGCTTCGCTGTGCGGGTCATCCATGTCGGAGTTGCATGACGGAAACCCCCTTTTTTTTTTCTCTGCACATTGCGATTGAACCGTGACTATAAGTGTTTAAACTGCTTTCTTTTATCTTGTGGTCTTTTCCTGTTCTTATGTATCTTTTTTTAAAAGTCTCTTTCTGCAAATAATCTTCTTTTCTTTGCGCTGTTTTTAACGAAGCTGATTACGTGCTTCTATAGTAAAATAACAACAATCGACAAAAATAAAGCAAAAAATAAAAAACGGCTTAATACAGAAAAGCTCGTGTCTAGTAATTGAGGCTTACTGAAGCTTTCTCCTTCTTCTTCTCCCCTTCTCTCTTTTTGTCATTGCATTTTCATTTGCTTTTTCTTCTGTGCGTATCATTCAACAGGGGTACCCAGTAGACTTTATATGTATCCTTTGTTTTTTTTTCTCCACCGTTTGCTATCTGACTTATTGCCTTGTATATGCGGACCTTCGGCCTTTCTCCTTTTATCTGCCTTTTAAATGTGAGTTGGTAGAAACTTTAGATTGATAACCATCGCACACCCGTAGAGGCACGAGTTGTGCACTCTCACACGTCTTAACTTTCTAAACGCCTGTGTCAGTACTATTCTCGTTCAGGACTAGCTTCAAGTCCGCCAAATGCTCTTTTCTTTTCTTTTGCATCACTGCGTTTTCTTCTTGCGTATTTATTTGTTTATTTGTAGTTTGGAAAGAAAAAGAAAGAAAGAAAAAAAAACCACAGGACTGCAGATTCAACGTGAATAGGTTGTGAGTGTCGGTATTGCTGGAGAGTATAACAGCATTCGCTTGTGTAGTTATCCTGTCAACTATTGACGCCTTTGTTGCCTTTACGATAGGTATCAAGATGGACGAAATATAATCTTGAAGAACCAAAAAGGGACGATGGTGCCTCCCTCTCTCTCCCACCTGCGCAACCTGCCCTCACACTCAATCCCGCTCTTTCCTGCTCTTTTCTCTTCTTCTTCGACAACAACACATGCTGCTCTTCTCCCATGGCGCATTCCTCCATTCAACAGTAAAACTTTACCACCACCCTCCCAAAAAAAACACGATTCCGCACGGAACGCACGACGTTCACAATAAAAAGGGCTGGTCGGAGTCGGAGGCTGTGGTAAAAATAAAAAATACAAAGTTTCCTTACTTCACTCCTCTCTCCGATGACCTCGTATTCCAGTTGGGGGTGGCCATACGGCACCACGACCGTGCCCAGTCGAAGAAACACCACCACCACATTCACCCCCACCTCGACGACCACGACACGTCAGCCAGTCTCCACCACTTACGCTCCGACAAACAGCAGCAACAACTCAACGGTGCTCAACACCGTCGGCATCGCCGCCGCCGCTCTTGCCTGCGCCATCTTCCTTTGCGTGGTGGCGGGTGTCGTTGTGTGTCTGCGCAAAGCCCACGTGGAGAGGTCCCAGCAGCGTCAGCGCCGAACCTCTCAGACAACGACGGCCACTGCGACATCAACAGCAGAGGCGCCACCGACGCGTCAGCGCAAGCGCGTGTACACGGGCGTGCCCATCTACCCCACCACGCAGGTGGCCGACGGTGATGAAGTGGTATTTGTGCCTGCCCTGGAGGATATTCCTGAGGCGACGGCCGTACCGATGCCACGCGTCCGCACACGCACCGCTGCTGGGACTGACAACCGCGCACATCCTCCTGCCACCACCACTCCATCCATGGTAGACAGTTCTGGTGTTGACAGTGAGAGGAGAGCTGTGACGCCTCCTGTATATTCTGTGCCCAACCCTTTGCAACCATCGACAGTGACGCACTCGCTGAATGCGGAGGCGTGCGTGGGTGTTGTGGTACCGGACTTGGACGAGGCGGAGCGCAGTCAAGCAGAGAGGCGATGGTACCGGCAGCGGGACTACGGGTCTGCTCTGTACTACAGCTGTGCACCTCGAGCGCCGCAGAGTCAGCTTATGGAGATGAGTGATGTGGAGTAAAAGATGCTGCTGCTGGTTGGTACGTGGGTGTATGTATTTATGTGTGTGCTTATGCGGACTGATCGGAAGTAAGATTTATTTTTTTTTCTCTCAAATCGTGTGTTTCTCACTGTTCTTGTTTACTTTGCATTTTGTTTTTCTTTTTTTCTTTCTCTTCTCCTTTGCCCTGAGTGCGTATTTTTTAAAACATGGAGACGCTTCTATTTAGTAGAAGTGTAAAAAAACGATGTATTCTAACGCAGTGAGAGCGTGAGCGAAACATTCTGTATACGGCTGCATCAGGCAGTGGGGCTTTAAGCGCTCTCTCCCCAACTGACTAAGTGTAGCTGCTTTCTCTTCGCCTCTCTTGTATTGTTTGTCCTCTTTTACTTCTTTATCTTGCCCACTTTCTGTTTCTGTCTGCTCAATCTGACTTTAAGAAAAAAAAATGGTTCTGTAATGACGCCCAACATAGCGCTGATTTCCTGGCTATAACCAAAGGCATTCGACGTTCTTTTTTTTCTTTGTATTGCTTTGTTTCTTGTTGACAGTACGTCTTCCTAATTCTTTTTCTTTCTCAAATCTTTTCTTTTGTGTTGGTGGGTCATCTGCTTTTTTAAATCTTGTTTTGCTCTTTTATCTCAAAGAAAGGTTTTGCTCTTCTTTAATTTGAACATTTCTTCGTTCTCCTTGTCAACCTTGCTTTCGTCTTTTTATTTACAACGTGACCGCAGCCTTTTCTGGAAGGCGGTAAAGTGCCTTTCTCTTGTTCATTTTCCACTCTTTTTTCTCTTGTCAACCTGGTATGTATGCTCTTAAGTTCAGACTTCTTCCTTCACTGCAATACATAACATACTGTACAAATATGTATTGCACGTTGTGAGTGGTTCTAGGCTCATGTACTCAAGAGTGTTGTGATAGGTCTCTCGAACACTGCAGAAGAAAAAAAAAATTAAGCATAAAGGTAGGTAATAATGCGCAGGCTTTGTTAGCGTGCATTGAGACTCTCTCTTTCTTAGCTGTACTGTGTGCAATCAGCGTGCGAATATATGGCACTCAAAGCAACAAAACTAATTGCATGGGCAGACACTTATAAAAAAGACGTATTTACTTCCTTGGCGATGCGGACTCTTCGCCTCACTTAACACGCAAACTTGGTTTTTGCTTTGTTTTCTTCTTCTTCGGCTTGTAACTTTCTATACAATTTCAACGCCTATAGACTCTTTCCTGTACATGAGCTTATCTACTCGTTGTTCGTCTTAGAAGAAGAAGTTTTTATTTTTATTTTATTTATTTCTCTTTTCTGTTGTAGATTCTGAAAACTTTCTGGCTTTGTTGTTTTTACTTTCCACTCAGCTCCTTCGTTAACGCTGCCTAACAACCATTCTTTCCCCTTTTATATGCTTTATGTTCTCCTCTGAATACTTACTATGGCACAAAAAACAACAACAATTAATTGCGTATGGCGGTAAATGACGAAAAAGAAAACCCTGGTGACCTCAAGTTTATATTTAGCTTTCACCAAGAGCATCGAATGAGCCGATACGCAGATCTCGAAGTTCACGAAGAGAATTTGAAGCTCGGGTCATAAGCTGGTGTTCTTGCAATGGCGCTACACAGTACTAGAAGGGTAAAAACTTCTCTTACCACATTGAAGCGGGATTGTGTGGCCTTTTCTGCTTGGTTGATGCATTGAAGAGACCATTGTTGTTGTTGTCTCATTTCCACTATACTCAAACAGTGTTCTCTCTCTCTCTCTCTCTGTGTTCTTTCTTATGACCTCAAAGCGTGAGAGAAGATAACTGTTGAAGCTCTCCGTCGAAGCCACGACCTTTGTCTTTCTTTTTTTTTCCTCGTGCCATCTTCATCCTGAATCCCATGTCTGTAAAGCGGCTTCAAACAACAACAGCGATCGTTTTCTGAGCTCATACTAAACTGCACAGATTATCTCACCCTTCCAACTACACATGCACAGTTGAACTTCAGCACTAGCTCACCTTTAATTTTTTTTTTTTTTGCGCGGTGATACTCGTGCGCTTTCTACAATTCCACCTATAACGAGAGAGTACGCGTCGCTCTCTTTTTTTCTACTTTTCGTGCAGCTTTGATTATCGCTCGACAACCTTTACTTACACCCACACACCCACACAGAATACGTACCGCATTAGCAGACGCTGGTTGGTCACGTAACGCAACGTCAAGCTCCGTCCACACCGCATGAGCTGTTAACACCACGCACACGTGTTCGTCGATGCCGCCCACGGCACAGTGCGCTACGCTTTCTCTCTTTCTTTACCATCGCTGCGTGCCTTCTACTTCAGTAGCCTCCCTTGTGTGCTGAGTTACTTTCGGCTTCTTTCTGTAAGCTCGCATTCGTTCCTGAGATCTTGCGATGGACGCGACCTCACCAACCTTCTACACTGTGCTCGTGCTAGAGGTGTTGTGTTTTGTGGTGTTGTGTTGTGCTTGCAAACGACAGCGTAAGCGGCGCTCCTATGCCTTTGATGACGAGGACAATATGCGAATGCACCACGACAGTGTCACGCAGCCACAGACCTATTCGACCCTCAACGCTCAGACGTCGACAGCAGCCACGGTGCTCTTCAGTGCGGCCACGGCACGGCAGCAGCGCAGGCAATCCACTTTTGCCCCTTACTTCCCTGTGGCTGAGTTCACAGAGAGGATGGCCGAAGGCAACGTGGTGGGACGCAGCAGCCGAAGCAGCAGCAGCGACAAGGACGCGCCGTATGGGAAGGCGGACTACTTTCGTGTTGTTCCTGATCAGTCAGAGAGTGTCTCGCTGCACGTGAATGCTTTGCATTGACTGAAGGGAAAACGTTTAAGGGCCTGAAAAAAAAAGGTGAAATATATAACTCATTTCTCTTCTCTTTGTCATCGTTTAAAG
This sequence comes from Crithidia brevicula, assembly GCA_030849845.1. Classification (NCBI taxonomy): domain Eukaryota; phylum Euglenozoa; class Kinetoplastea; order Trypanosomatida; family Trypanosomatidae; genus Crithidia; species Crithidia brevicula. The sequence goes on along the minus strand of JASAOD010001757.1, from coordinate 11,420 downwards.
GTGTGCGCTGCTTTTTATCTTTGGCTTTGAATGCATTACTTCCCGCACGTCCACACAGTAAATGCAGTTATTCAAACGTGATTTCAGGCTAATTTGTTGATTTGTTTCCCATTTCGATTGCACCAAGTGTGTGACTGCGAGTCTCCACTTCGCTAGCGAAGTAACAACCTTTTGTATATTCTTTCGTTTAAAGCAAAGCATCACTTTCGGGTTGTAGGCGCCGCGCCTGATGAGGAGTAATACATATTCTTGCTTTTGCTTTTTTCCACCCAAAACGTCTTTATTCTTTGCCTTTTACGTTTGCTGTTTCACTTTATTCTTCAATTATTTTATGAAGCTTGCTTACCATTCTTTTCTGGTGGATGAAATCGTTAGCCTCGACAATACAGAAGATACCCTGATCGCCCTGCAAGAAAGTGGAGTGTTAGCGTACGCTTCTTTTACTCATCTCGGCATCACAAGAGAGAGGGATGATCACTGCCACAAACTTGACTGCACGCTGTGCTCTTCATGAGCTTAAGTAGCCGTCAGAATATATATACTTGATTGTATGAACATATTGTACTCTGTTGTGGTTGAGCCAAGTGTTCGTTAGCGGTGTCATCTCATCTTTGTACTTTGTTGCTGCTCTGCTTGTTAGTGGCGCCGTATTTGAATCTCACTTTCTTCTGCTCTTCCCTTCCTCTCTCTTTTTTTTTTCCGATCCCGAATCTGACTCACGTTGTGTCTTTCAGATTCACTAGTTGATCTAATCTGCACGTTCAGTCCACTTCCCGAATCTTCTGCGGCTTCTTCTCTTGTGAGCTGTGCATTCACTCGACACTGTCACGAGTAGTTTCCTCCAAACTGCTCCTGCACAAAGTAACGTGTTTCCGTCTCTCTGCCTCTTGCTTACAGGTCATAAACGTTTTCAAGAGTATTGCTGTTCCGTACAGTGCTCCTTACTGCCTCAGCGATCAATTGCACCGGACGTCGAATTGTATTGCTGCTTTAAACGCTCATTTCCGTGATTTCTTCGCATTGCCCAAGTCAAAGTGACGACTATCTCAACCTCCAAAAGAGAGGAGCTAAGATTTCTCACTGCTCTGATATATTTAAATAGATATTAATCTCTACAATCATGAATGGATTCTACTTTTTTTTTATTCTGCTCGTCGTTGTAGGCATTCTTGTTTGTGTTTGCTGGCCGCTTTGTCTGTGTGCTCGGCGGAGGCGAATAGCAGCCAATGCCGCATCGGAGCAGCGCTACACGCAGTTCGTTGACGGCAACAACAACAACAGCAACGCTGCGGCCTATCCACAAGGCAATGGACAGGATGGAGTCTACACGTCCCTCTATTACCAGCAGCAGCAACAGCAGCAACCACCACAGGTGGGCGTCGTACACGGGCCAAGCGCCGGCCTCCATTACCCAACGGGCACACCACCGCAAAGCGGAGGCCACACGACCGGCTCTCAGCCCATCTCCGCCACCGTCCTCTACGCAGCACCCGCTGGCGGCCCATCAGAAAATATCAATTTCGGCCAATACTTCCCCGAGGCGCAGGTGGCAGGTGGGAGCGCAAACAACACCGCCAACGGCAATACGAACTACTACTACAACGGCAGCGCAAGCGCAGCGACCGGTCGTGCGACACCACACGAAGCTTCGCCTTACGGGGAGGCGGACTACGTGTCCTGCCCGCCCCCGCCGCAGCAGTCGCACACGCAGCGGCCATCGTCTGGAGTGTCACTGCAGCCGCCATCTCCCGCACAGGAGGGAACCGCATCGATGCCGCTGCCTCAGTACCCGGTGCCGTCACCCCTGCAGCCACCGACGCAGATATCTGGCAACACGGTTGAAGGCGAAGACAACGCTTTTACGAAAGGAAAGGGTTTAGATTAACGCGTCTTTCTTTTCTTGTTTTTCCCCATTGAGTGGTGGTGGCACATTTTATCTGCCTTTTCTATGATCAAAGAATCGAAGAGTGAAAAGTCGTTCACGAGCAAATGTTTGAGTGTGTCCGTCTCAGATGTCAATGTGTGCCATCGCGGATGCATTATTGCCATGCCGCCTTCTCAGAAAAAAAATTAAAAGATTTAAACAAATCCGGAGGCTGAAATGGGCCTTTTTTCTAAATTGCATCTGCGAAAGTTTTTCCCGAGAGGCAGAAACGGTGGCGCAACAGAATGCAGGTTATGATCTTGGGTATAAGTGAATAGTGTTCGCCTTTTTTTTCTTTTCCTTTCTAAACTAAATGAATTCGATATCTCGATTATCTTTCTTCTGTTGAGCTCTAGGTTCGATTGCTATGATAGATGACAGTTGCTGTTGTTCTTTCTATTGCATTAATATATTTGCCTCTTTCTTCCTTTCTTTCGGCGTTTGCGATACATTTTGAAGGGGGTCTTACCTGCCTTTCCTTCATTCAAATATGACACATTTTGTGACGAGTACTTTCAAATGGAAAAAATAATATTAGGTTCTATAAATACATTTAACTGTTACTGTTTTTCTGAAATAAATCTCAGAGCCCTCAACTGGTATTTATTGTACTTTTATGTAGAGGGATTCCCAGGACGAGCAGCGCAGCCTTTTTGTTTGCATGGTTGCGTCCACATGAATTCCCTTTTGCCCGATAATTGTTCACTGTATATCTACGCTTTCATGACGACTAACGCTTCTTAAAGTGTTAGTTATGCTTTCATTGGTACAGGTTTGCATTTGAACGGTATCTGTGGCCTAGAAGCCTAATGCAACGTTCTGGCTTGTGCCACTCACTTCTTTTCACACTTCGTATTTCCTCTACTCTCTCTCTTTCTCACAACAAAATGAATTTGTTTTTTTTTTTTGAACCGCATACACGTATTGAAGTTTGCTTCACCTTCTTTTGAACAAGTTACAGCCGCCTCCGGCTGTTTGCGAGCGCGACTGCTTAGTGGTCACGCATCATTTTCTTTCTTTTTTGCCTTTCTTTTTTTTGCGCTTGATGAACGCTGTAGACTAGTTTTTTGTGACCTTCGTATGTTTGCTTAAAAGGTTGTGAAACAACTATACCCGTACCGTATCTGCTAGCTGTAGAGCTGCTATTTGTGTGTTTTCTTCTTTCCTTTTCCACCTGTCCAGTTTGATCCCTTTGGAACTCTTACAGAGGAGAACAATCTTCACATCCTCTGCTGAATATGGGCTGCGCGTAGCTCAACTGTAGAAAAAAAGTCTCTATACGTGCGGAAACACGTATCTATTCTTTTTCCATCACTCTGGACTGTTATGTTTGCTCATCGTTACTTGTCATGTCAACAAGCTTCAACTTAACCATCCCGTATCTTATCTGGGCCATCATCTGCGTGGTGATTCTCATCGTCATCGGTGCCTTCTGCATTTTTCAAATTCGTCGGTACCTCAGACGCTCTCAACATGCAGGCAACAGCAGAAACATCTTCTACGATGCCCCACCGGTCCCTGCAACGGTGCTGGTGAACAGCGTAAGCGACACCGGTGCGGCTGCACAACGAGCAGCGGCCATGGTCGAATTGAGTCGGTTTTATTCGTTAGCGGCGGTGCAGCCCGCAGCTCAAGCGCACCACGCCTGGTACATTTCTGAACACACGCCAACGGCACGAAGACAGGGAGGAAGGGACGAGGCACTCCCACCTCTGCAGACGTCTGAGGCTGCGGACACTGCATTTGCAGCTCAGCACGGCACAGGGTCCAGTGTGTATGAGGGCGAAGACGACGCCACATCATCAGCACCATCATCGTTATCGAGCAACACATCCGCTCACACGAGTAGTGAACGCAGCGCTGATAGAGCAGACTTACCCCGCCACCAGACGGGCGACAACACCAGGAGATCTAGTCGACCATCTGCACTGCCTCGATCAACGAATCTGCTACTCCCATTTGTGTCCCACGAGGGCAACGCGCCATCTTCGGTGCGAGTGCCTCTCGCCATACCCGTTGCCGCGGATCCTATCCCACTCAGTGCGTCGCCCATCAACCCGCTCTCCCCTGCACACCTACACCGAACACGTGATGCCGGACAGGCTGGGATGGCGCAGTACGCCGCCGAGGCTGTAGGACGCAGCGGCGATCCGCATGGACCCTACCACCACGTCCATCATTCATCTTCCAGTGGTCTTGCCGGTGTTGTTGGCGCTCTCAGTCATCCCTCGAGCTTTGGCTTCACCCCAACGTGGATGCGAGGGCGAGGGCGACGACGCAGCAGCAGCGGCACCAGCGGCACCGCTGTGGCTGGTGCAGCCCAGAGAGGTGCGAGAGAGATGGGAAGTGCTGACGAGGATGGCGTGGTAGATGGGTACTGCTGCGATGAACACGGCCACCGGCTCACGGTGCAACAGGCAGAGGATATTTATGGCGGCGCGACGTACACGTTGCGTGGTGACGCGATCGTGGTGGATGCTGGTGGAGAGAGGGCTGAGGAGGCGCAGAGCTGCGCATCGGTTTTTCCTGTGTACCCGGATGCGTTCAGCGGCAGCGACAATGCCAAGTGATGTGCGCGCGAACTACTAAAATAATTTCTTGAAACTCCTCTTAATATATTCTGCTAGTTTTTTTCTCTCCTATTTCTGTGCTTTGATATTTGAGGCCGAGCGTGATCGTGTTGACGAGCGTTATAAGCGAAGAGTATCGCTGTTAAAGCTCGTCAGCTTGTTTATACAATCCTGTGCGCGTGTGTTTCCGTTTCTTGTTTTTTTCCATTCAATTGACGGCTGATGTGAACAGTACCAGCTCCTTGTTTATTTTTTTTATATTCCCATTTGCAAATACAGAAGTTTTTGTGTTTGTGTATTACCTCTAACTGCGCGGACGAGAAGCTGTACGTTTACAACTGCAACGATTGTGTTGTCCTGCTCGGTTTCTGATGTTTTTAGTCATTCTTTTCAGATATCTTTCCTTTCTTTCATACAATTGTGTAAAAGTCTCTGCTTGTCACGTTGATTCCATCGTTTCTTTTGGTTTTGCGTCTTCTTCTTCTCTGTGTTCTATTGAACAATCGGAGATGTCCATGCGTCACACTCCATCTCACGGAGTAGTCATATCTCTTTCATGTTTTGCTGGTCGCGGAACTGCTTTCTAACAACAACAAAAAAAGAAGAACAGTGAGCGACTGCCTGTCGATTCCTATATATATATATATAGGTATATATATGATTTCAATAATCGTTTTTTTTTTCTTTCAACGGCTCTCTTTTGTCGCGCACTGGGTTAGAATTGCGTATCTTTCGGAAAAAAAAAAAAACGTAGCCTACAAGATGAATTCTTCCTACCATCTTATCTTGGTTGTTTCCTCTCTTCTCCAATACGTGTGGCCCTTCTGCGTTCGGTGAGAAGCATTTTTTCGTGCAGTCACGATGTGGCCTCTATCGTTCAAGAGGCAAGGGAGAAGAGAGCCGGTCTGTGTGTGGGCGTGTTGGTAGCTCCTTATTAAAAATTGGTGAAGCCGACTTTGTCTTCCTATTTTCTCTCTCTCTCTCTCTCTTTTCTCTACTTCTCTTAATTTCGGTTTTCCTTATTTATTGATAAAGGACACAGTCGCACTGCAGAAGAATAGCGTGTGGCATCAGCGATTTTTTTCGCTGCCTCATCACGCAATCCTCTCTCTTGTGAGCCAATCGCAGGGAGGGATAGACAGGGAGAGCTGCCTCACCTGCCTCTGATTATTAGTTATTCTTCTTTCCAATATTCTGCCGTCACTGAACTCTTTCTCTCTCTTCCCCAGTGTGATACTTTAATTGTTGTTGTTAGTGCATTTACAGGACGGTCTCTTCTCTCAGCACCACTAAGCGAGTTGGACAGTGGTTGTGTTTTTATTCTTTTTAAATATTGAGCTAGGACCTCCTTGTTGTGGTGCACCTTTGCGCTAATTGCGCCAAGTTAATTCACCTTCCTCAGAAACTTTATTCCCTTTATTTACATATTGCGGACTCAGCTTTGCTGTCTCGAATGCAAACTTCCATACTAACAACAAAACCCATCGCCACTACCACAACAACAATATTGACCATAAGAGCAAGATAGAGCTCTCTCTCTCGCCTCTCTCTACTCCTCTCGAATTTCAAATGCAGTACTCCCTCTTGGCCCTGCTGGCCCTCGCACTCATCTTCCCTGTTGCCTTCCTTGTGCTGTACCTCCGACGACGGCACAAACGCGAAGCCCGCGTGCGTGATCGACGTCGCTTTCACGATCTCGTGGAGTTCGATCGTGCACGGCGGGAAGAGCAGTGGGCCGCACAGCCAGCCGATGGCATCCCGGGTCTCGTCCTGCAGAACATTGTGGACGGCCAAGTGGATCCACTGCGACATGCACCACCGTCGATGTTCGCGGAGGTTGCACCGGGCATATGGCAAAGTGTGCGTCGGAGCAGTGCTGCTGCTGCTGCTGCTGTGGAGCAAGAAGAGTCTTCTGAACCTGTGCGTAGCAGGGAAGCTGCTGTGGCACCGCCGCTGTCTGCCTCTCCCTTGCCGATGCTGCCGCCGCCAATGGACACACAGAGGAGGTCGCATGGAGAGGGGCACGCACCTTACGGCCACCCCGCAACGGATGTGGGACAAGGCAGCAACGAAAGAATAGGTCGCCGTAATGGTCCTGGGAGTGGCGTCGAGTTTTTTGAGGGTGTGATGGGGAGACCGGTGGAGATGGAAAATGCTGCTGCTGCGGCGGATGACCCAAAGAAGGTGGTGGTGTACGGCGAAGCCGCGTACCTCTCACGCACACCAAGGAAGGAGCTGCTTAGTCAGCAGCCGTCTGCGTACTCCTCACGTGGGGAGGGCGAGAGAGCAGTGGAGCCCGTAACAGAGGTACGCCTTCACAGCGCCACTGCCGAGGAAGAAGAAGAGACCTTCGAACTATGACGTGTGTGTATGTCTTTGAATGTTTATGTGTGATGCGTTGCGGAAAGTGAAGGAGAATCGATTAATGGAGAGGCGAGTGTTTTTGGGGATTTGATTTCTCACCTCGTGGCTTTTGTTGAGTCTCTGTATTTCGGCCACGTGTGTGGTGCTGAATGTTGTCTTTAGTTTGTGCTCGGAACGGCTTATCTCTGGATTCTACTCTGTGGTTGCTTGTCTGCATGTACGATGTTTGGAAGAATCGACGTGGCCGGTCACAGAGAACGCAAGGGCTTGAGCCTATTGCATGAAAGCACGCGTTACGATTAGAGCAGCGAGTAAAGAAGTTGAAACGTACGTTAGTAACATTTTTTCTAAACGCCCTGGTGGTCGGTGCTAATTTTGTTTTTCTACGTCCGAACATAAAGGGTAACCTCTCTTCCAAAACTATTTTTTTCTGCTCACTTTTTGTTTTAACTCCTTTTATTCTTTCGCGGATGGTGTTTCATCTAGATGAATTGAGTGGAAAAGCTCGAGGTATCCCCTCAAATGCGTTTTCCATTGGAATACTCGTCCCTTTCATGAGCTTGCTACAAGCGCAGTGTTGTGCTATACGTGCGAACCTCCTCTCACCTTATTTGTCTGCTTTTGTCCCGTGTATTCTTCCCTTTCTCAAGTTGATGCATCACAATGCAATCGATGTGGGAAGGGAGAACTGAGACTTCAATATTGTGTGTTGATGTTTGCGCGGATCGGCGCGCTCTGCTGTGTCCGTCCAGAACGCGTGCATTTTTTTTTGACTGCTGAGCTCGTGTCGCTCTTAAGCTCCACTGTCAAGCAAACAAAGAAGAACATTATTTTCTACAGGAGGGCTGGAAAGGATGACGCAACTGGCGCGAATTTTTTTTCTTCTCATGCTGGTGCTAGTGCAGGTGAGCGGAGCTGCAGCTATCTTAGTGGGTGTGACGAAACTACCCTATGCACTACTATGAACATGAGGTACTGGGATTCTCACTTCGTATCCTCTTCGACTCTTACAGAGGTGTATTCAAAAAAAAAAAAAAAACAAGCTTACTATTCTACGTGTGGCGCAAAGGATAGCTGCAATGTATAACGTTGTGAAGTGCTGAATCTACGAACTCCTCTCTGTTTTGATGCTACCTTTTCTCACTCTTCTTAAACTCTTTTTCGTTCTTCTCTTTCTTTGCTGCCTTGTTGCCATGCGTCACTCTGTGGATGACAATGATTGGTCTCATTTTTGGTTTGTGTGTCTTCTTTTTAAAATCAATTCCTGCTACTGTTCAATCCCGCCCATTCTGTACTTTAACTTGCACAAGACAAGCCTTCTTTCAGGTCCTTGTGAAGGCTAATTATTGCTGCTGAAACACCGAATAGCGCAGCTGTTCTACGAGAGGTTTGATAATATAATTATTGCTTTGTTGTCATTTCTTCCACTTGTTGTTCTCTATTAATATCTTTAGCTTCGTTTAATCTTCCCTGAGTGCTACCTTACACCGATCGCGCGCATCTGCGTGCACTGCATCTCAGCCCCCAGAGCTGTTTCTTCCTTTCTTCTTCACTTTCAACAGACTACACTTTAAAGAAAGAAATAACGAGTAGTGCTAGCAATATCTTCAAGACATTAACCACCCTCGTTATTATACTCTAAGCTTCTTTTTGCTTGCTACATTCTCCGTTCTAGAGCTCAAACGGCGGTGCACAAATGAATTACTACATCGTAGGCATTGTGGTGGGTGTGGCTGCTGCAATTCTCCTCTCGATCATTGTCACGTGCGGCCTCCGTCTCTGTTATCACCATAAGCCCCCGTTGTCGGACGATGAGCAAACAACGCAGCACGTCCTCTACCCCGAAGGCGTCCAAAACCGTGACGTCTATGAGCCGCACTACACAACGAACCTGCACAATCGCGTAGAAGCGGAGGGAGGAGGTCAAGCGGGCCGTGATCCTCTTCGCGACCGGTACTACTTCAACTTTCAGGATCTGGAGGCCCACCCGTTTCAACGCAGGCGTGTGGAGGCCCAGCAGCCCGGACCCATCATGGCGGTAGACGCCCAGGGCACGCAACTCTATGCAGGGGATCCCTACGTGGGTGCGCTTGTCTTCGATGAGGACGTCGCTCGTCCGCGCAATCGCCAACGCGGCAGGGAGCCGATTCACTACGGTGAGGCGGTGTACGTGGCTCGTGAGGATGACTCTGCGTTTCCGCAAAAGACATAAGTCGGGGAAACAAAGTATGAATATTCAATGGAGAGATAACGGAGCCAGAGACACCTCGTCATCTTGGTGTTTTCGATACATATTTATCCTTTTCTTCTTGATTATAATTACTGTAGTACTGCTTTTATTTTACACTTTTTTCTCCTCCATTTTAGGTTGTTTTACTTCTTGTTCCCACCGTTTAATGAGCTAAGAGTTTGCTATCTGACATTGAAGAACGCCATGTTTTAAGCTGCGCGTCTAGTGTGCCCTTCACTTTTGCTTCTACACAGGACGGCAGCCGTCGCCTTCGATATCTAAATTACTTAGTGTATGTAAGAATCCGCGTCTTCACATAGCAATGACTCGATCTGCTAAAAAATAAGGTACACAGAGGTCTATTTTTCTTTTTTCTTGTGCTTGCGGAAGCTTTCTTCGCTGCGACTGATACAGTTTACATCCAAAACAAACTACGAGCGTTTTGAGTTTCTTTCTTTTGTATCTCTCGGGGCCTCTTCACGAGAGACTTGCTTTTTCCTTTTTTTCCTCATGTTCAAACTATTGGACTGCACAGCCCGTGGAGTATTTAGGCACTGCAGCTTCTACGTTGCAGCCTCGTATTCCCTCGCCCTTTTTTTCTTATTTTGCTGGTGTGTACCCCTTCCTTTACAGCTGTCCCTTTTTTTTTTCTTTTGCATCTTCTCTTATCCTTTTCAGCATCTCAGCGCTTTTGGCACTCTTTTTGTTTCCTTTGCTTTTTTTTTTTTTAACCTTGTCTCCTTCCGTTGAGCTGTGGGCTTTTTTCTCTAGCTGCTCGGCACGCCACGCAGCGTACCTTTTTTTTTTTTTTTTTTCAATTCATCTCTCTATTACTGTTATGGAACCGTTGGTTTTCTCCTTTTCCATTTTATTGTCCTCTGTGACGCCACCCCTATGCGTTGTTGTTGTTCCTATTACCCCACTATTACAGGTGCCAAAAATGAGAAGCGACATCATAACAGTTGTAATACTGAAATTGAAGTGTTTGTGTAAAGCTGATGCAACGTATCTCGCTGTAGTACGTGCAGTGCTGGAGATGTGTTGTGTGTGGTCTGCTTGACTGCTCCTGCGTCATGCAGCTGAGAAACGTAGACATATAGGTGTCTATCTGGTCAAATCCTATTCTCCTTCACTTCACTCATCGACTCTTTTCTTTCTACCTCCCTCTCTATTCCTTGCGAAACTGCACCTTAAGGATAAGACCTACGTTGCATTCCCTATTTCACACACTTCACCTCTTTTTTTTTTGTTAGAGGCTTCCTGCGCCACACAGCAAGACGGTGATCGCTTCACTTAACAGGACTCTTCGCTTCCTTTACTTTTCTCACTTTCGGTTCGTTATTGATATCTAAATCACGCAGACGGCTCACCACTTTGTTTTATTTTTAAAAGAGGAGGGGCGCTACGTTTTGACTTTTCTGTGGTTGTTTTACTGACCGCTAGAGTTGATTCTATTTCTGTTTTCTTCTCTGCGTCGGTGGGTGATTCTTTTCAACTTCTCCCTTCTCATCAAGAATCGACTGGATCTCAAAGGTGAGAGCTGTTTATTTTTCTCTATTAGCGTATTCTTTATTATTAGCTTCTTTTTCTGCTTCTTCTTCGCTTCTCCTCTCTCTCTTTTTCTCTTCGATGCACGCTTGCCTGCACGTCCCTTCTGCTTGATGACTCTCTGGTTCATTGCCCTGCCCTGCATCTTTGGTGCCATTATCCTGGCTTCCATCCTGGCCTGCTGCTTCTGTCCCTGCTCACCGGAGAAGGCCACCCAGCGTGAGGATGATCACGGTGCTCGTGTGATCGAGGTCGTGCTATACCCCGATTCAACCACAGAAGAAGCACGCAATGGCCAGAATCGAATCATCACCACCACATCAACAACAACAACAACCAACAACCACAACCGCCATCCGCATGCTATGCAGAATGCACACCACCAGCGGTATTACTACCCATTACAGGCTGGAGAACCAAGCCCGGTGACGGCGGTGGTGGCCGGCACTGCCCCTACGCGTTCGACGGAACCTTTTGTGGGGACTGTGGTGGAGGCGGCAGCGGCCGGTGCGGAGACGAGAGCAGCGCGGCGTGTGGACAACTCAATTCGTTACGGTGAGGCGGTGTACGTGTCTGCGACGGACAGCTCCACCTCACCTACCTCGCAGATGGACAAAAGAAGGTGAGAGGCAGTGACAAATTGCACATGTTTGTTTAATTATTTTCCGGTTGTTTACAACTATCAGCTTTATCTAAAAAGCTCATATATTAATTTATAAAAGAGACGGTGACTTCTGTACGAACGTTTTTTATTTTATGGTTGGTTTTGGCCCTGTGCAGTAAC
>JASAOD010001756.1:0-23008 GCA_030849845.1 Crithidia brevicula | reverse complement strand
ATGATGTACATAGTCTGCGACAACGCAGCTCGCGGAGCTTCGGCTGTGCGCGCCAAACAAACTACTGTATTTATTGGGTGAACAATCTCTGATGTGCTGTTGTGCGGCTGCTGCGGTAGTGCTGCGTGGTGTGCAGCGGCGTGCTTTTGTGTTTTCTCTCTTAGTTTGCGGATGTGTACGGACGATGATGCACACAAATCAATACTCACTCCGACGCGGAGCGGCACTGCGCTGCTGCCCGCTGTGCGGATGCGAAGATCACATGCACTACCAGCTGATGGCATCCCCCTTGTTACTCGCATTGGCGGTTGTGTTTCTCGCAAGGGGTTAACGTCGCGCTGCTTTGTTGTGCTTGAATTCATTTTGTTCTCTGTAGTGTATTGCAAATGTATCTCTGCGTTTGTGTGCAGAGCAGGGTGTGCCGCTCTTACCGTTGGTGCTTCTTGCGGGGATTTCAAAGCACAGTTGCTGCGTACAGCACCCAAACTGTTAAATATTTGTTCGATATTTCTCACGCTCCTTTTAGGATTCTGAAGTCTACGTTGTACTTTTGTTGTTAGCGCTGTCGCATCAGCCGTGTTTTATTCGACAACGAGTTGATGCTGGTAGTATTTTTTAATGTAGAGAGGATAGAGTTTGGCGAACAGTCTTTTGCCGGGGGGAAAAAAAAATAGTTGTTTTGTTTGTTTCTGGATGTTAGGCGTGTACGATGACGCTAGAAACAAGGGCTCTTGCATAGGTGTAGGATGTTTGCATGGTGCGCTCATTCATTTTCTTCTTCTCTTCTACCACTGCCCCGTTTATCCGTTTCTGCCTATTCTTGCCCATTCTCTTCTCTTTGTGGTGCGTGGGGTTCTACCTGATCAGCCATAGCTTGAAATTCAGGGAAACAAAGAAAACTGCGCTCTTGTTTTAAAGCTGCGTTTTACAAAATATAATTTTGTGACCAAAGATATCAATCATAGTCTTGAGGTCTTTCTCCAGGCAGCACATTTCCATTTGTGTGTTGCATTCACTACCCAATTTGTATCGGCCAGACACCTTTTTTAGAAACGACGATCTTCATCGCTCGGTGTAATCGAAAAGAAAAGAAAAGAAGCTGTGCGACTACGTGGACTTGAAAAAAAAAAAGAAAAAGAAAAAACGGGAGTGGCTACCGGACTCAGCAGCGGAAAGCATCGCGAAAATTAACAACAGCAGCTAACGCAACAACAGAGTAGCACAGAGCACATCACTATCCTCCACTTTTTCTTCTTCACCTCCCTTTTCAAACCACTGGTATTGCAATACGTCACCCACCGTCCTTTTGGTGATCCTTTTGCCGGTGAATTGCGTCGGCGACTAGCGATCTAACCTCTTACAAATCTTTTTCCCTAAGTGCAGCTTCGCTTTAGGCGCCTGCGATGTCGGCCTCGACGGACAAAGGCAGCGCCAGCGCATCTCCGCGCCAGGGTGACGCGGAGACGATGCCGCCACCGCCGCCACCCACGACGGGGCGTCCGCGCACGGAAGTGATGGCGGGTGGCTGGCAGCCGCACCTGAAGCGACCTCGGCAAGGTGTTCTGGTCAGCCCCCTCTCTCGAGATGTGTACCAGATGGTTGTGCGCCAACTGCACCACGATGGCTTTCTTGCTGCGGCCTCAGCCGTGTGCGACGCGACGGGGGTGGTGGTGCACGACGTGGAGGGAGACGGCGACCGGCTGTCACGTGTGGTGGAGGCGGGTCTTAGCGTGGAGGAGATGGAGCGGAGGGCCGAGGCCGAGTTTCAGTCGACGCAGGTGGTGGAGCGCTTCTTGAGCGCGTCGAAGCTGTATGTGCCGCTGTCCTTGTCAAATCGCTTTGCCGTCGGCCGTCGCTGTGTGAGCATGCAGGAGCGTTTCGTGTCCGCCTCCCTGGGCGGGGTGGTGCGTGATGTTTCCTTCTCACCCGACGGCGCATACATCACCTGCGCCGGCACAAACGGCCTCGCCGCGCTCTTTTCGCTCGAAACAGTCGAGGATCTCTCCGCGCTTGACGAGGTGCGCGCAGCGAATGGCAGTCGCGCTGCCGCCGTGGCGAGAGGCGAAATAGCGTCCAAAGGCACGGCGACGCGCAACGCGAATGAGGTGACGGAGCTGGCGATGGTGCGCCGCTTCCACGAGCACACGCAGTCGGTCGAGGTGATGCGCTTTCACCCGAGCGAGCCCGTCGTGCTGTCCGGTGGGCGTGAAGGAGACGTTTACCTGCGCAACTACGCCTTCCCCGACTCGAAGGTCCTCATGAAGGTGCACGACAACTTTGCGGTGCGCTCCGCCGCCTTTCACCCCTCCGGTGAATACTTCGTGGTTGCCACCGATCACCATCTCCCACGCCTCATCAACGTGCGCACGGAGAAGATGTTGACCCCGCCCGGCACCTACGCCTCCTCGTCTGGTCACGTTGCTGCGGACGGCGATGAGGAGGGAGGTGGCGCGTCCGCTTCGTACCGGCCCACCGATCGCGGCGCGCAGCACACGGCGGCGCTCTCGTCTGTCTGTTTCGCGCCTGATGGGCGGACGATGGTCAGCACCAGTCTTGACGGGTCGTGGATGCTCTACGATGGGGTGAGCGGCCGCGTCATCTACAAAGCGAAAGATGCACATTCCAGCGTTGCCGTGACCAGTGCGGCCTACAGTCGGACAGGTAACGTGGTGTTGACCGCTGGCATGGACTCCACGGCCCGCTTGTGGGATCTTCGCCAACTCCACGCGACGGTGCGCAATTACGACAGTCCTGAGGTGGCCTCCTTCGGCGAGCCCGTCAAGTGTCTGCGCCGCAGCATTCGCGCCGCCTTCTCTGCCAATGAGAGTCACGTGTTCTGCCAAGACACCTCACTGTTTGCCATTCACCGGTACTGCGTGTACACTGGCGAGGTGGCCTCCACCTTGACGACGCAGCCAAGCTTCGAGCAGCACGCTCTCGCTGCCAGCCCGTGGGGCAACCTGCTCGTCACAGGCGGGGATGACAGTCGGCTGCGTTTGTGGACTCCGACGTGGTTGCCATCGTAGGGTCGTAAGGTGTTGTCGTGTGTGTTGTGCTGTGTGCGTGCGTATGTCTGGTAGTTTTCATGGCTCTTCTTCTTATTATTGTTGACTGGCATGTGGTGTAGCTCGGCCTTTTTATTCTGCCGTTTCTTTGTGTGAGGTATCCGTATTGTTCCCGGTTACCGAGGTGTGGTGCGTGCCTGGCTGTTGCTTGAGCAGACGCACTCAGCTGCGGCGCTTGTGGCGTCTTTCTCCTTGGAATCCGTGATGATTGCACGCCCTGTTAATTTCACTAACGAAGGATTTATAAACAAAAGCATAAACAGCAACAACGGTACAGCAGACACCGTCGAAAAGCGAAAGAAAAGGGGAGGGCGATAAAGAGTTGCTGATGACGCGTACGCGTGCTAAATAGCTACTGACAAACCTCACTTCGGGACGCATTTAGAGCATTTCTTTTCCTGCGGTCTTTGGTAGCCCCTTCCTCTTCTTCTACTTTACTCTTTCTCTACTGGTCCTGGTTGCGCCTGCTTCAACACCTGCGCTCCTGAGCCTATAAAGTAGCGTAAAGGCGATGTAAATCTGTTGAAAGGAAATTAATAATAATAGTACGTGTCGCTTTTCTTTTTAGAAAGCAGCGATCTATCCGAAGGTCGTCTCGTGAGATGTCGATGGCAGCAGTAGTGCGTGCTGTGCTTAGTTGCCGGCACACGCTTTGGTCGACAAAAAAAAAAAAAAAAACATCCCACACGCGCTGGTGCGGCTCCATCGCTTTCTCTTCTGATTTTTTTCTCTCTCCCGTCCTCCTCTTCCGTATCTTTCCTGTCCACCTTTCTTACTTGCCCTGGCTGCTGTTGCAACTCAACCTGTGAGCGAACAGCACTCTTGTATTTTTTTTGTATTATCAAACAAGTCTCTGAGGTATCTACACGTGACTTGACGTTCGAGCAAGCTGCAGCTGCAATTGTTAATTTCATTGTTGTTGTTCCTACCGTTTAGTGAATTGTGATCGAGAGACGTGCTTGAGCAGCTGTCTCGCTTTTTTTTTTTTCAGTTTGGTTTCTCTGTTCCTTGTGGCGTTGTCCGATACTGTCATTTACTGGAAAAGACAGTTTCTTTATCCACTACTGCGTTGCTCTATTGCAAATAGCACTTCGCTTTCTTTTAAAAATCAAACTCCTTCTTGTGTTCAAGTGTTTTCCACGGGCTGGATCATTGTTGTTCATATCCTGACTACCTGTACCCGCACAGACACACACACAAAACACACAATACATATATATGCGTGTATCTATCTCATAGGCGCTGTGCACTTACCTTCCTGCTATTTTCCTCCTCTCCGCTCTACTGAATTACAAGCGCTCAGCGTCTGTGAACGTCTGCCATCGCGGAAGCTTTCAGTTTGAGACAACTTTTTAATTCTCTTTTCCCGAGTGTTAACAACGCACTTTTCTTTAAACGATAGCTAACGGTAATCTGTCTTTTTGTTTTACAATAAAATTGGATACCGTAATTCGATTCCTAACTCCTCTTTTCCATCGCCTTGTCGCGCTAAACCTGTGGCGCAGCCTTTTTTTTTGCTGTTGCTGTTGCTTCGTGTGTAACCGCCTGAGCTACAGGGTTTTTTGAAAAAGGAAATTGCCTTGTAAGTCAACATAGGGAATTCCGTGGCTCTGCCTTTCCACTTTGTGCGGTAGTGCCTCCGCCCTCTCCTCTTCGTCTAGGTTATCGTGAAAGTGATAAGCCAACGGACGCACGCGCCACAGCAGCCTTGCACAGCAGCCTTGCACATCATCATTGACTAGAATCTCATAGAGCTCTTCTCTTTCTGCCTGGGCTCCCCCAAGGATCAGAATAATAAAAAAAAGAAACGAAAAGAAAGGAGAGCTTAATAACGAAACAAAGAAAGAAAATAACATACGAGGGACTTGATAGGGGCACTTCTAAAGGACAGTATCCGCTCCTACCTAGAGCCCACTTGATCTTTCTTAGTGGCGAAAAAGGGAGACCGTATCGTGTGTGTGTCTCTTCCTCCCTCTCTCCTCTCCGCAGCCATGCGGTTTCTCCTTCATTCGCTGTCGTACTACCTCAAGGAGTACCCCCTCCGCACGAATCTGGCTCTCAGCACCACCGTGGGCTTCTGCGGCGATGTTGTCTGTCAGACCATCTACGAGCCGTGGACGCAATCGCGGCCTCCGCTGACGAGGGAGCGGCTGCCCGACGAGAGCGAGCACTCGCTGTTTCTCCTCTCCGTTAAATCGCCATTTCTGTGCGCACGAAACTGGTGGCGCGACGTCCAGGCGCCTTCGTCTTCCGCGTCTTCGTCTTCCTCGTCCGCGGTGGAGGCGGAGAAGGGCTCCTCACTGACTGGCACCACCGCCAGCAACAACACTACCATTCTGCTTGACCTCCGCCGCAGTATGATCTTCTGCAGCTTCACCTTCTTGTTCGGCGTGCCGTACTTTCTGTGGATCTACCGCCGTCTGGACCGCATGATTAACCCTGCCACCATCACCAAACGTGGTGCCATCGCCAAGGGGTTTCTGAGCTACATCGCAGCGCAGATCACGAACCCAATCTATCTCACCTACGTGACAGCGATGGATCACTTTTTTATCTACCGTGACGGGCGCGATGGCCGGCGGCGCGTCATGGCGATCCCGATGACCGGCGCGGCCAAGGCGAAGGATCGCGTCGTGGAGGCCGGTGATGAGGACGAGAGAGCAGTACGCAGTGCGGGTCGCATACGCTTCAACTTTAGCTTCGCTCCGTTCCGAAACACCTCAAAGGAGCTTGACCAGACGACGGTGCACAAGATGGGCTACTTCTATCGCTTCGTCGACAACGTCGCCTTTAACTTTCACGAGTACTACACCTGCGTCAGCACCGATGTGGAACGCAAACTCATGTACGACTTCCCGGACATCATGAAGTACGGTTTGATGTTCTGGTCCGTCAACTGGCTGCCGATGTTTTACTACATCCCAGGTCACTTTCGCCTGGCGTATTCGTCCATGGTGCAGGTGGCGTGGAGTGGGGTGATGTCGCACCTGCTGCATCGCTGGAAGAAAATGGACGGCGACGACATTCGCACTCGACCACACCGCCTTCATTGAGCCCACCAAACGCAAGCGCATGACATGTCATGCGTGAATCTCGAACAAGAGAGGCGGCAAAAAAAAAAAACGTAAGAAAAGGTATTGCAATCAAGAAAAACAAAAACAAAAACAAAAACAAAGAGGAACGAAAACAAAAACAACCTTATATATGTTAGCCCACAGGTATGCGGCAGGTGTTACCTGGAAGACGGAAAAGCTTTGCGTTTGAGACTGCGGCAAGAAACGATGATCGAGGTAAAAAGAGAGAGAGAGAGAGAGCCGATGCAAGGCAAGTTTTTTTTTTCGTTCTACCTAATGTTGGACTGTTCAGGTAATGTATACGTTATAAAGAGGCCAAATAAAGAGTCTTGTACCTCTATATGTGCTTTTATGTTGCCGGAAAAAAAAAACAAAAAAAGCTCCTTTCTTTTGTGCTGCTGCCGGCGGCGATGCAATGTCTCTGTCCAGACAACTATACGCGGTCAGCCCTCATTTTTTTTTTTTTGGTTTTGGTCGTTTCATTGATTGCACTTGTGAGTTTTATCTTTCTACCCTACCCTGAGTGCGCGTCTGCAATGGGACAAAAAGAGAGAAGAATGAAGCCCACCTTTTCACAGAGAAGAACAAGCGAACAACAACAATAACAAAAAATAAGAAGCAGATCTCCAAAAAGAAACTAGAAGAGTCATCTGTCTTCGTTTCATCTCAGCAATTTGGTCGAAAGTCAAGAGAAAATTAAAAGGTCCTTCTCCTCTTTTTCTCGTCATCTTCTGATGTGCCACGGTGCACTCTGCTTTCTTCTGCATTGCTCAGGCGTCGTGCAGTACAAACCACTAAGTAGCGTGTTCGCAGAAGAATGTTAAGAAAGATGCTAGTGAAGATACCCCTCCTTCTCCACGTCTCCTTCTTCGCCTCTCTCTGTCTCTTTTCATCGCTGCAACTCTTTTTTTTCTTTCTCTTTCTTCTTTGCTGTGTGTACCCTTCTGCACTCTGCTGAATCTATAATTGTTTTAATTGTTTTGGTTTTTCCATGCGCTTTTCACATACCATATAGTGCTCGTCAAAAAATATATACAGTTATATCGGTGCTGCAGCTCGTGTGAGGCTGTCTCTCCACATTTTCCTATTTCTCGTTTCTCTTCCCTCGCTTACGTGCGGAAGAAGAGAGAAAAAGGGTTTTACTTCTTCTTCATCGGTTGCTCCTTTGAGTGCCAAGCTCACCGTGATCGCTGCGCAGAGAGGGCGGAGGAGGACGTCGCAATGCTTCGTCGTGGGTGTGTCTCGTTGGCCATGCGCGTCACCGCCGTGGCACTGCAAGGCTGGGGCTCTGGTGGTGGTGGCGGCGGTGGGTGGGGTACGTCAGACGGCGCGTCAAGCGGTGGCTGGGGCGGCGGAGCGGACAGCACATCAGGCGGTGAGAGCGGCGGTTGGGGTAGCGGTGGTGGCGGCCAGTCGGGTGGTCGTGGCGGGTGGGGCAGCGGGGCGGACAGCGCGTCGGTAGCACCTGCAAGTGGCGGGTGGGGCAGCGGCGGTGGCGGCCAGTCGGGTGGTCGTGGTGGGTGGGGCGACGTCGATGGTGGCTCGCAGAGACGCGGCGGTGGCGGTCGCGGCCGCTCCTCGCGTGGCGGAGGCGACGGCGGTGGCCGGTGGGGTTCGCGGGAGTCCTCCAGCGGGTGGGGGGACGGCGGCGGGCGCAAGGCCGGCTGGGACGGCGACGGCGGGTGGGGCGAGGCACCGTCTGGCAGTCGCCAGCGCGGCTCCCGCGGAAACTTTCGCCGCGGCCGCCAGGGTGGCCAGGAGGGCGGCGGGGTGTGGGGCCAACCGGCCGCCGCCGATGAGGACGCCTGGAATGCGGCCCCGCCCAGCTTTCAGCCTCCGGTGCGCCGCATCGACCCGCTGTCGCTGACGGCGGTGGAGGTGGAGGTGGACGGCGTCAAGAAGCTCGTCGGCCAGCGCGTCCAGGTCTCTGGGCTGTCCGACGACACGACGTGGCACACGCTGAAGGACCACCTGCGCCAAGCCGGTGACATTAGCTTCTGCCGCGTGAGCTCCGGGGGCCGCGGGATGGTGGAGTTCTCCACCCCCGAGGAGGCCGCTCGCTGCATTACGGAGCTGCAGGCCTCTGAGCTGGAAGGCGCAACGTTGTACCTCCGAGAGGATCGCGAGGACACCGTGTTGATCAACACGCGGCGCAAAATCCGCGACGCCCGCGAAGCACAGCTCCGTGCGAGGAAGGCGGAGGCCGAGAAGGCGCGGCGCGCCAGAGCTGTGGCGCAGGGCGACACCCCCGACGCCTCCTCTGCCTCAACAGCGCAGCCGTAGGCGCAAATGGAGACGAGTGAGAAGATGTGCGACGACGCAGCCAGAGTTGCCGAGGTGCAATCGACATAGACAGGGAGAGGGAAAAGAAAAAAAGGATGAAAGTTAAACCCGATGCTTTGTGCAAAGCAACGTCTGCTCGAACACCCCTATTTATGTTTCTCACCGTTGAGCTTTGACATTGAGGTCTGTCGTTTAGTCAGGGGCGTCTTTCGTTGCGGTGGCACGAAGTGTTGATCCGCGCTACTGCTTGGCTCTTGAAGGCAGACTTTTGCCGCGTTACCTCCCTACTCGCCGCGAGCGGTGCCTTTCATACGCTGGTTGAATTCAGTGAAGTCGGTGTGACTTGGGCTTTTTTTTTTTAGCCTTTCATGTCGTTTTTTTTTCCTCGTGGTTTATCCTTTTCGCACTCGTCCTCGGTTGTTTTATCTTTTTTTTTTTAATGCGCGAAGTGCTGACTTGAAGGGTTCTGCGGCGATGTGGGAGAGGACTGCCGCGCGCAACACAGATGCTATGCCGATACAGAACAAACAAACAAAGGAAAACAACAACAACAACAAAGCATCTACAACAATACGAATCTCGATAGCAACATGTCGAAAGAGATCCGGAATGCTAAGATAGCAATGAAAGGGGAATCAAAAAGAAGAAAAAGTAAACTTTTTTTTTCCTCTTTTGTACATTTGAAGATCTGAGAAGCAGAGAGCCTCGAGGTAGTGAGCATGACGGGCGGCACCGTGAAAAAAATAAATAAATCAAAGGTTGAGCTGCATTGCTTCTCTCTCAATGGCAATTTCTCGGAAAAAAAAAAGAGCAGCAACAATAAAGAGGTTACATCGAAACCCAGAAATTGAATTGTAACTGCTCGTGCTGTAGAACCCCTCATTGCAATGTTGTTGGCAGGCCATAAAAAGTGAAACGTTTTTGTGCTGCGCCAGTGAAGACGTGCAGCATGACATAACGGGAAGCACGAAACACGATAGAAACAGACGCTGTTGCCTATGTATAATTCCATTGAATCGTGTTCCCCTCTTTGGTCGTTTCTGAGAGAATAATAATAATAATAATAATAAAAAGCAATCTTCAGCTGCGAAAGCATACACACACACACACACACACACACACACACACCCGGGGAACGAATGCCCTTGTTATGCACGTATTGAAAACGCATGAATTGAATTTGCCGCTCTACATTGTCGACGTCAAGCACACATGCGAGTTGCGCAGCGCGTGGAGTTCTCCCTGACGAAAGAGCGCGTGGAAAAACTTATTGTGTGCCTAGGCTCCGATGGCTCTCCCACTGCACAGGATACTCGTGGGGCGTTGGGCTTGAAGGTCGCGCAGCGCCTCTTGCAGCACTGTCAGCCCGGATGGAGCGACGTCCACGACACCGACGTCACACGCGCCCACGCACGCGATCGTAAAGGACGTCCACGCATCTTCTACGCTGCGCACGCGCAGCAGCACCGCCGAGGCGGTCGCGGGCGAGGCGAGGTACTGCGTACGCCACAAACGTGGGACTCGAGTCCAGTAGCGGACTTCATGGGTCTGTGGTGCGACCGTCTTCTGCTCGGTGACGACCGGCATCCAGCCCGGTGCGCGCTGCTGGAACCGCATGTGCCCCCGCTGCTGTGGGGCGAATCGGTGATGCGGGTGGCGCAGTCGCACCGCTACCTCGCAAGTAAAGACGTTCTTCTTGTGGAGGCCGTGGAGGGGCTACCCTTCGGCGTCGTGCGGTTGCACACGGCGCAGCCACCTTCTGAGGCCGCCGGCCAACCAGGTCGTGCTCACGCCTCCTCCTCCTCCTCTCACCTCTTACAAGGTGCGACGAGCGTCACAGAGGCGGTGAAGTACTTCCAGGCACCGCACGTGTCTTCTTCGTTCCTTCGTCTTGGCATTGGCAGCGAACACGGCCCACGCTCCGCCTTGGCCATCGACGAGGCACTTCTTGCAGACCGCTTGCTTCTTCCTTTGTGTGCCTTCACCGCGGCGTTGTGGACCGCAAACCCGGAGCGGGCGGCCGAGTACGTTGCGGCAGCGACTGCCACGCCCACTACCCTTGCCACAGCCCAAGCAAACCAAAGGTTGTGGGGCACGATGCAGCACGCCATGCTGTCCACGCGAGACACGGCACTGCTTCGGGCGTACTTCAACGAGGAGGTGTTGGATGCTCGCTTCAGTCCCGCGCAGACGCGCTACTTTGCGGAATCCTTGCTGCAGCGACTCCGCGAGGAGGAGGTCCGCCACTGACAGAGGTAACGAAGTTGTACCAGCGCTTTGCGCAGAGTGCAGTTTCGTAAAGCGTTTTACAGTGCTTTCCACGACTTCGGCGCACATTGGATTAATTTTGCCGTGAGGAGCCCCGCGTCCATTCTAAAAAAAAGAAAAAGAAAGAGTTGCGAAACTGTGTATGCTCATCGTGGAGCGTTTGTGCAGTAATTGCGCTAGCCTGTTTTTTATTATTATTCCCAGTGCGCCATTGCACCGGCGAGTCATATAATGCTGAGTCTCAGCATGCCAATTGGCCTTCATTTGGATGTGGTTGGCGACTGAATTTTTGTTTTATGCTACGGTTGTCCTTCGACAGCTTTATTACCGCTTTCTCCATACTAGAGTACAGCTAATAGTTGTTGTCTATCATCACAACGCGTTCTTCACAGGGGCTAAAGACGCACAGTTTTACAGCGAACAGAACAGAAATGAAAGCGATGCGTACTCGTTTCTTGATTACACACACACACACAACACAATAACTTGGGACGGACAAACAGAGAGAGAATGTGAGAGAGACTTCCCCCGCTTTTTGGAAGCGTATGAACTGTCGTTCGGCGTTTTCTTTTACACTTGAGACATTTGTTCGCTGGAAGCTTCCTCCCATTGGTCAGCACTTCTCCCATCCCTTTCTCTTCTTCTTCCGCATTCTGCGAACAACGGACCCTCGTAATCTACTCGAAAATAACGAACCTAATCATGTGCTATTATTATTATCGTTCGCTTCAATCACCTTCAAACCCAATTCCACTTTCTTTATGTCCCTTTGCTTTTTTCTGGAAAGTATTCTCCACCGTCGTTTAGCAAAGTAGACATCTTTCCTCTTATTTTTTATTCCCCAAATACAAGTCCCCTGTAAAGGTGGTACCGAATCATATCGATAAATAACATTCACTACAACACAAGCGCATCATCATGGCCGCCCGCGCACTGAAGCTGTACGTTGGCGCGACGTGCCCGTTCTGCCACCGGGTGGAGATCGCCGCGCATGAGAAGAAGGTCGCGTACGAGCGCGTTGTGGTGGGCCTGCGGGAGAGCATGCCGCAGTGGTACAAGGCGATCAACCCGCGCGAGACGGTGCCCGCGCTGGAGGTTGGCGAGGAGAAGCGCGTGGTGCTGGAGTCCACGCTGATCGCGCAGTACATGGACAACATCGGCGCGCCTGCGGGGTCGCTGATGGGGGCGTCGCCGCTGCAGCGCCACCGCATCGAGTTCTTCCTGAGCCAGGTGGGCGACTTCATTGGCGCGGCGCACGAGCTGCTGGGCGACCCGCTGAACGGGGAGAAGCGGACGGCTGTGGACGAGAACGCGGCCTACGTGGACCGGCTGCTTGCGGAGAACCAGACGACGGGGCCGTACTACTTCGACGCGGAGTTCACGATGGCGGACATCGCGCTCGTGCCGTTCCTGGTGCGTCTGAAGCCTGCGATGACGTACTACGCGGGCTACGACGTGTTCAGCAAGGCGCCGCGGATGAAGGCGCTGTGGGCTGCGGCGGCGCAGCGTCCGTCTGTGCGCGAGACGTCGCCGACCCCGGAGCAGAGCGTCGAGAACTACCGCCATCTGGTGCCGGAGAGTGCGCCGATGATGCCGGCGAACGGCGGGTACGTGATGTACGCGAACAAGATGTGCCCGTTCGTGGACCGCGCGCGGCTTGCGTGTGCGCTGCGCCGCTTCAAGACGCACAACGTGGAGGTGGCGCTGCACCCTCAGCCTGAGTGGTACAAGTATATCAATCCCCGCGAGACGGTGCCGGCACTGTTCACGCCTGCTGGAGAAGCGGTGCACGAGTCGCTGCTGATTGCGACCTACGTGGACAGCGTTGCGACGGAGGGTGCTGCACTGGTGCCACGCGGTGACGCGGAGAAGGAGTACGAAGCAAGCTTCTTTGTGGACAACGTTGGGTACTTTGTTGGCGCGATGTTCGGCTTCTTCGCTCGCCCCAACGACGCGGAGGCGAAGGGCGAGTTTGTGTGGGCTGCTGGTGAGCTGGAGAAGCTGCTGGCGAAGCACCCCTTTGGCGAGGGCCCGTTCTTTGGCGGCAAGGCGATGAACGTGGGCGATGTTGCGCTGCTGCCTTTCTTGGTGCGCACGAAGGCTGTCACGCCTGCCATCACGGAAGGCTACGATCTTTTCAGCGAGTTCCCGCTGCTGAAGGCGCTGGTGGAGGCCGGACTGGCGAGCGCGGAAGGCAAGGAGGTGTTTCTGACGCAAGAGGAGTACCTCGATGTCATGCGTGCGTATCTCCAGAAGATGCGGAGTTGAGCTGGCGAAAAAGAAAAATTAAGCATTTTGTTTTCTTCTTTCTTTCCCTACCGCCGATATGAGTGAAAAAAAGAAGAAGAAGCCATATCAGCACCATGCTGGGCTTGGTTTTTTTTTTTTTGCGTTCTATAACATTTACAAGTCGCGTTGCTTAGCAGCGTTGAAGTGCGCCTTACCTTTTTTTTTTATGTTGCTTTAGAGCTACAGGGGGGTTTAGTCAACTCTGGATCCTCTTTCGGGTTCGAGATGGACAGGTTCAAGGAAAGGCCGTGCAGGGAGTCGTGACCTCGCAGGTCTGTGCTTGGAGAAGGTGGAAGCCGTGCTGCTGATTGCTTTCGTGATGGTGCAAAGTGAATTCTTCGTCCTTGCTCTGTGGTGTGCTCTGGTTATGGCCACAACTGATCTATGTGCTTTGTTTTGCATCTTGGGTGAGCACCAAGTTCTTGCCTTGCCTGTTGCGGATCTATCTCACACGATGGTGTAGACTGTAGGATCGAAGGCAATGTAATTGCTCTCTTATTACGAGCCAAACAACTGCTGGCTTCTCATTTTTATTATTGTCTCCCCTTATTTATACATACACATTATTTACCACCATTGTGGTGTTTGTGAAAACGGTTGAATTTCAACTTTACGCAGACGCAACGTGGAGGGTGTTCGCCACTATTCTACCTCTTCTGTGCTCTGTGTTGCTGGCCCTTCACTGAAGTACGCTTCTTTTTATGTTGATCTCCAGCACAGATACAGTTGCGATGAAAACAAATAATAATGTATACTCCCTTTCGACAGTGCATTCTTCTTGTGGCCAAGTTGCCTCTTGAAGTGCGTGCTTTATGTGGTGATGATCCATGGCCTGCTCGCACTCGTGTGCGACAGCGCTGTAGGATCCACCGGCACCGTTTTCACCTTGTTATTTTTTTTTGTGTCAGTGTTCGACAGACGTTATGCCACTGTTATAGTTATTGTGAAGACGTGTGGAGTCCTCTTTGTCTTACAGTAGTGATGTTGTTGTGTCAATAACAACAACCATAAAAGCAACAGCAAAATCAATGTTGCGGTCATCAGACAACATGTTGTGTGCCGTGTCGAGGCCTGCGCGGTCCATGTGACGGGACAAGTAGCATTTTTACAATTACGGGCATCTCTTCCTTTTCTCTCTGCTTTTCTCTTTTTCTTTCTCGTAGTGTTACATGTCTACTCCAACGCAAGGCTTTTCTGCTTAACGCTCTCTTCCCGCTTCCGTGACGTTCCTCTCGCCGTGTAGAGACACAAGCTGTCGCTTTTCTTGTGCTCCCACGTCGCCGCTGCCTTTTCTCTCCTTCACCCCCCAACGCGTGTGTGTGTGTGTCACCATGCAATGAAGGACGCGCTCGCCAGTGCTGCAGCTGACTTGTGGGGTCGCACCCCCGAAGACGCAGTTCAACGCGCCATCTTTGCGCAGCCTCAGTCCATATGGCGCACGTTGTGGGCCCAGTGCCTGCACGCTTCCCCTGCTCGTGGCGCGGCTTCCCACGCCTGTGCGGAAAGCAGTGGCGTGTGCTCCGCGACGGGCCCCGCAAAGGCCGATGCCGCGGTGATTGTCGCCGGCGTTGTGCTGAGCGTGCCGATTCACTCGAACTCCACTGCGCTGCACGCCACGGTGGAAGACGCGAATCAGCAGGGCGACCAAAGCGCAGCCACGGCGCAGCAAGACACACGGCGGTACCTCTGCGTGTCCCTCGGCTCCGGCTCACGCTGCCTTGGCGTGCGCACGTCTCCGCCGGTCTCGTCTGACGAGCGCCTCCATCAAATCTTTGAAGTGCGCGATGGTCATGCGGAGGTGATGGCGCGGCGTGGGCTCATTGCATTCTTGATGGACCTGGTTGAGGCCGCCGCCGCGGACGACGCGTCTCCCCTGCCCTTTGTCCAGCGCATAAATAGCGCAGCGGCGACGTCGTCCACGTCGTGGCTGGGCGTGGAGGGGTGGACGGTGCAGGCGGGCGTGCGACTTCACCTCGTGTGCACACGATGGATGTGCGGACCCTTGGCTGCGGTGGCTGGAGGTGCGGGATGCAGCGGACACCTGCTGCTTCGCGCTGGCTGTGGCTGCTGGGCCGGCACGAGCCTGCGCACCAATGCCGAGGCAGCGGAAAGAAGATGCCACGGCACGAGCGCTGCTGACGCCGCCATCGAGGACTCCGTGCTGGTGCGGGACCACGTCGTCGCTGCGCACCACTCCGCGGTGGACGAGGCCGTCGAGTACGCGGCGTGTGCGCGTGTCAAACCCGGCCGCGGCCGCCCCAACGTGACGATGTCGTGCACGGACAAGGTTTGGCGGTGGTCCGCATTGGGGCTTCAGGGGCGACGACGAGCGCGTCTCTTTCCGCTGCCTCTGCGCGTCTTCTCCGTGCACGTCCTACAAGATCCCGCCACGCCGTCGTCTTCCGCCGACAACGCCAACGCCGCCGCAAAGGCAGCGTCTCTCTTTGAGTGGCGCACGCGGTCGTGGTGGCCGTCCGTGACGGCCGCAGATCTTGCACGTGTGACGCCGCAGTTTGTGGTGTTCGACGCGCTGACGCTGGCGGGGAAGAGCGGTGTGGTTTGTTCCTCCGTCTCTACACCTGGCACGGCGGGCCTTGAGGCCGGCGACAGCTGCTACTCTCGCTGCCGGTGGTTGACAGTTCACCGTGCACCTTCTGCTGAGCTCTCTGCGCCACGCAAGCGGGTGCGCACTGACGAGGCGACATCGTGCGGTGCGGCTCTTCGTCTCGACTGGCGGCCGACAGTCGCCTCTGCCGGTGCGCCGGGGCTCGTGCTCAACACCAAGGCCGGGCTGCCACAGGGGATGACGGCACGCGGACTGGCGCAACGTGTCCTCAAAAGCGCACGTGGTGTTCGGCAAGTTGCCGAAGGTGCGTTGGACTCGCCCGACACCGATGCCGTAATACAACAGGCGGTGCGCTTCCTGTGGAGGCAGTGCCCCTTATCACGACCGTGGATGGCGCAACGCCTTGAGCGTGTTCTTGCTGCCACGTGCCGCACATCTTCATCGCCACTGTGTGCGGAAGCTTGGGTGAGCTCTGTTTTGCCGTCCAGTGTCGAGACCGACGTGTGCGACGTACCCGCAGTTCATGATACAGCTTCACCTGCCGATTTGTGGGCGACGGTGATGCCGCGCGTGTCCATGCGCGAGTTGGCGCATCAACGTCACGCGGAGAGGACGCGCCGCAGCGATGCTGTCCTATTCTTGTGGTCCACGGCGGGGTGTGACGGAGGCGAAGGGGAGAAGGACACCGAGGAGGCCACTGCGCATGCGCTGGCCCGTGTCAGTGACGTAGCTTCCCGCGTGTCTTGACGACGTCCTTGCCTTTGCATCTCTTCTGGACTGACAGAGAGGAACGTCAGATAACGGCGTTGAGGACAGTCTTGAGTTTGACAAGCAGTGAGAAGAGAAAAGAAAAGAAAAGAAAAAAATACAATCAGCTATTATGTTTTGCCGCTAGCTCCTCCGTTTCAATTTTTTTTTTTAGATGGAGAGCACTGGTGCTCCTCTTCTCTCCCCCCACTTCTCCCTGTTCCACCCTAGCCTTGCTGTGTCTCTCTCCGCATGGGTTGGCTGCTCAGCGCTGCGTCGGCATTCGTCTGGCGTGGTGTCGCCCATCGACTTCGAGGACGCCTCACCACAAGCCTCCTTTCGGCGAGCGGCTAGAGTCAGCCGCTTCGTGTTGTCGATGTGTTTGACTCAGGCTGCATGGCCTGTCAAGCCCACCCTGTGTTCACGCTGTTCTTCTGCGCCACGCGATTGGTGTTCCTGTGAGGAATTTCCTTCGCTTGTCAATGGGATGCTGGTGTGCCTGCCTGCTGCTGCCCTCTGCGACACCTAATAGAGTACCGTGGCCTCGTTTGGCGTCTTCTCTTGCAAGGAGAAGAGCGACAAGCACCGTGACCATTTACCCGATGAGCTTGCGGAGAGGAAAGGATGTGCGACGTAAGCGGAAACCACGACAACAACAACAACAGAACGCAACAACAAAGATGCCTTCAGCTCCGTTGTCTCCGTCGCTTTGCACTTCAAACTTCTTACTCTATACGCAAAAAAAACTATTTTCAATTTTTTCTGCACCAATTTTCGTTCCTGCTCGTTGCGCCGCAGGTTTGCCTCCTGGTATCGCCTTTCATTTTGTTTCTCCTGGATCGCACGCTTGCTCGTCGAACAAAGGCCCTGCGAAAAAAAAAAAGAAAAGACAACCCTGAGGAACATCTTCGTCACGTGTGCTATGCGTCCCTAGCAGTCTCTTGACACAGACGAAGGAGACGCGTGAGGGGCGGCGACGCTGGACATTCCCTTTTTTTAGGTGTGTCTCTCTTACAGGCACTTGAAGGAGGAACAGGAACACCTGCCGCTGACAATCGCTGTCCCTTGTTTCAGGCGTCGTGCGTTGCTACTCTGCAGAATAGATTTTCTCCGCATCACCTTTCCCGTTGTCTATTGCTCCCGTACTTCCAACCCCCTCCTTCTCCCTCTCCCCCTCTTTCTTACGTTTGCCTTTGCGGTGGACGAGTGAAGAATCTGTGTTATTGTGTTTCGTTCTTCTACCCTTACCTTCTGCTTTCCACTTCTTCTTTCTTATATCTTTAATTGCCCCCGGCAAGTGCTCCCACATAGGTCGCTTCCACCTCACCGCTTTTTGGAAGAAACTTACTCTCTCGTGACAAACTGCTTTTGCTGTGGAGAACGTCGTTAAAAATAACAAAAAAACAAAAAAAATATAAGAAGAGGAAAGAAACTAAAACGGAAAGTACACTGTGTAACGGGCTGAAGAGAACAGTAGCAGACCACCCAAGCAACGGAGGTCAGCCTTCAAGAACTCACCGAATATATTTTTACAAAAGAGAAAAGAGGCAACGCGCTTTTGATCGTGCCACGCGTACACGCGCGCGATCTTCAGACTGCCGAATCTTTTGCATCGTTCACTGCGTTGCTCGCCTTCTTGCGAACCGAACGACTGGTCATAGCAGCAAAAAGAAAAAAAAGAAGAAAAAAAAGAAGAAAAAAAAGACAATAGCAACTCTCGTGTAGTGCGCCCTCACGCGTTGTCGGCTGCGTTTTTTTTTTAATTTTCGCATCACTCACGCTCGAGTTGTTTTTTTTTTTCTCGTTTGAGTCTTTTTGTTCTTCCCTTGTTCTTTCTCTCTCTCCTTTTATATTTTTGTATATTGCCCCTCTCGTTAAGAGAAACAAACAAACAAAAAACAAAGCTTTATCATTTCTTCCACCTATCATTTCTTGCTAACACACACACACTAATACATTCTTCTCCTCTCTTTTTTTTTATTTTGACATTTTCTTTTTAATTTTTTTTTCTGTGATTTCCCTTCGTTGTGGGTCCTTCCTCTTTCCCCTTTGCGTACACTAGCGCGTGTGCTTTTTTTTTTTTGTTGTCTCTTGTAATTTCCGTTCCGTGGACGACAAGCAAAAGTTTTTTTTTTTTTTTTTTTACGCGCCAACGCAACGGCCCTGCCCAACTATTCTCGTGCAGTCGAAGTGGGAAAAGCCCCCAGAAAAAATTGAATTTAAAGGAGCGCACACGCGAAAACTCAGCTTTGTAGAGCTTTCTTCGTTCACATCTCTTCGGCTAAGGCAAAGGCGAAAGCGAGAAGCTTCAATTTTTTTGTTTCCTTCCCACTCCTTTTGTTCTCGGTCCTTTTCTTATTATTATTACTGTTTTTTTTTTCTGCTTGGCTTTTTATCATTATTTCGTGTCCCTCGCTCCAATACTTTCGTTTTTTTTGTCTTTTTCCCCTCTGACTTCTTTTTTTTTTTTTCTATAAGCAGCAACACTTCTTCTTCCTTTATTTTCTTTTTTGGGTTTTTTAAGTTCAAGTTCAAGCCACCTTGTGATTTCACTGCCTGGTCGCTTCGCTTTTTCTTTTTTTTCTTCTCCTCTTCCTCCTTTGTTTGTTTCTCCCTTCTCAGTGTTGCCGAAGATTGGTGCACAACCCCTTTTCTTTTGTCTGTATAGCATTAAGAAGGTCTCTGAGACGTGCGTACTTGCTCACACGTGCAAGCGGCTCTTCTTAATCAAGTAGTGTCGACACAGCTGGTCAACGCACGAGCTATCGTGTGCTGCGCCGCAAATTCTAAAGAGCCGCCGCCATCTCGCCAAGCAAATATATATACCTCTGGCTTTTCTTCTTTCCTTTTCTTTCTACACGTTTTTCTAATTTTTGTTTTCTGTTAACGCAAACGCACGCAGGTCGAAAGAAACAAAGATATTCATCTCAGCTCCCAATTTTGGTTTTTTTTTTCACTCTGTGTGTTGTATGGATAGTCATCGACCACTGAGCCTGACCTTCTGACATAATTGTCCAACTCATAGGACGCGGACCCTGTCGTGCACGCTTGTGGGACTGTGAAAAAGGAGTCCCTGGCTTTTTCTTTTCCCCCTTTTCCAACTATTCGCCGTCCTTCTTTCGCTGTGTCACCAAAAACCACGCTGTTTGTCTCTGTGTGTGGCTGACCCCTCAAGAGCGTCACGATGAACTCAGTAAACGGCACGAACGATGTCGGCTCCCGCTTCCCTTCCTTCCTGGGCTTTCCATCCGTTATGATGGACACCTCCGTGCAGTCCGGTTCGGCAGGGTATAAGAATAATACCCTGAACTCCAGCTACATGAACTACAGCGCCAACACGAACAGCATCACGGACATGCACAGCATCTCTTACAGCCGCGAAGGCACAAACGCCCCTTCCTTGCAGGCAAGCGTCAGTGTCATGCAGATGACCTCACCGGGCTGCGTGGAAGGCGGCATGTTCACCCACGTGCCGGCCCCCCCAACGGCCATGGTGCGTCGTACGATGGACACCAACCAGCTCTCCGCCTCCACCGGGCGGCGGCTAGACAACAGTCTCAGCTTCTCCGCCAGCGCCTCCTACGCTCCGGTGCCGTCGACTTCGTGGACGTACCTGCCTCCACCCCCACCTCCAGGGCCGGACGGCACACACGGCGCGACGTCTCAGATCTACACCAGCGTCCCGCCCAATGGTGTGCTGATGCGCATGATCGATGCCGCTGGCAATGCCGTGTGGTGCTTGCAGCCCGACTGCGGCAACGCGGCCCATCTGCCCCCGCCCCCGCCCCCGCCCCCCAACGTCAGCTTCACGTCTCCCCTGCAGGCCTCCGTGCTCGAGAGCCCGCCTGCCTTCCAGCCCACGCAGACAACCGCCAGCGGTGGTGCTGCGGCCCCTCCCCCGTTTAAGGTGTCGCCGCTAGCGGGAAGTCTCCGGGGCCTGCCCGCGTCGACGGGTGCGGGTGAGGCCTCTTCCCTCGACGCGCAGCCCGGACGCAGCACCTCCACGCCGCCCACAGACGCCGACCTTGACGACTACGAGTATGAGCCCTACAACGCCAACACGCTGGCCAATCGCCGGGTGGGCTCGCTGGACCGCGTGCGATGCAGCGTGCACGGGAAGGAGCGGTCGGCGCAGAACATGGTGATGATGCGGCACAAGACGACCAACGAGATCCTCTGGCGCTGCAAACGCTCCAGCCAGTGCAAGGCCCGCACCATCGACTTCGATGACACCCCGCTGAGCAGCAAGGAGAGCACCCTGCGAAGCAACGCCGCAGAGGCGCTGCTCTCCTCCACCATTGACCAGAACCCCGCCGTTCCCTTGAACATGCTGCCCTCCCCCACAGGGAGCGCGTGGCAACGTCAACCACCGCCGCCGCCGCCGCAGTACACGCTTGTCTCGCCGACCAACATGTGCCTGCCCTCGGAGAACAGCTTCCAGGCCATGTCACCGCCCATGCAAGCTTCGTATTCCAGCAACTACACCACTGCGTCCCCCGCGCACATGGTCGCTCTTCCGCCTGCGTTGACGCAGGGCCACCACTCACCGGCAGGCACGACCTTCTACCCACTCTTTGGCTCGGACAACGCCGTGCCGCCCCCCCCTCCACAAGAGCAGCCACAGCAGCAGCAGCAGGGAGGACTCGTGAACGTGAATGGGGTGACGTACCGGATTATTCAACTGTAGCCTGCTGCGGAGGCACCTGCGGCAGCACCTCACGACGTCAGCGCCACTTTTCTTCAAAAATAGTTTTTACTTTGTTCTCTCTCTTTCTTTCCCCCCTTGGCGCAGTCCACTCGCCCTGACGCAAGAGTCAACGAGCATCTCGTACGCAGCTCTTCCCCCTTGTTTTGATTTTCCGCGTGTGTGTGTGTGTGTGTGTGTGTGTGTGTGTGTGTGTTTAGGAGAGGGCGATAGGTCATCACCGTTGCTTGAAGCTCAGAGAGCTAAGCTGATCAAGTTTTGCTTGTGTTCATCTATTTCTCTACCTTTGCTCCTCTTTGGTTTTTTTTTTTGTGTAACTATCTGTCTCCTTCCTTTCTTATGTTCATGTTTACTTCTCTTCTATCGCTTCCTCTTTGTCGTCTCGTTGTTGTTGTTTAACGTTGTGGTGGCGGGATCGAAATAGACGC
Organism: Crithidia brevicula; assembly: GCA_030849845.1. Taxonomy (NCBI): domain Eukaryota; phylum Euglenozoa; class Kinetoplastea; order Trypanosomatida; family Trypanosomatidae; genus Crithidia; species Crithidia brevicula. The sequence goes on along the minus strand of JASAOD010001756.1, from coordinate 1,583 downwards.
CGTCTGCCGAGGGTGCTGTTTTGCGGAAAAAGAAAGTTGAGCGTATCCGTAACTCTCTCTTCCTTCTTATTCGCCGATGCACACACACATACACACACACACATCAGTTTAATTGTTATGGAACACATTACGTCTGCTAAAGCAAAAAAAAAAAAGTTAGAGAACGAAAGCTGTGTCACTCTTGATTTCTCTCTCCCTTTCTCTGACTTGGTGCATTCCTTTTTTCTTCTTCTTTTCTCTCTCTTTTGATTTCTTGTGTTTGCCTTTTTGTTGATCATTAAATGGGTAGGACGAGTCCATCTCACCGGACAAAGCGTCCACCGCGCACATGCCCCCGCAAGGTTTGAATGAGAAAAGTACTCCCCCCCACAAAAGGGAATGAGCTGCGGCTTTCGTTACTTGTTCATGCTTTTGTTTCCCTAAACCTTTTTGTTTCTAAAGAATTTGTCACAAAGCGGCACAACTTCATCTTTTTTTTTGCGTTTGTGTGTTTGTTCTTCTCTCTGCTTCGCATCGTGTCTCCATACACGCAAACTTCCTTTTGAGCGGGAGGAAAACAACACTATTATCTTTTTTTTTTTTTTGCGCTGCACGTTTATGATTTTATTTTCTCTTTAATCTTTTTTCCTTTTCTTTCCTCTCTTTTGTGTTTCTCATTGGCAGCATGCACCGCCTCCCTATAAGCCCTAAGCGACACACTTGCCCGCGTGCTTGCGGGGACGTTGTCTGTGGACACACTGCCAAGCCTCCCACCTGCATTTGATGTCTTTTTTCCGTTCTGCCTCCTTCTCTTTATAAATATAAATATAAATATATATATGGTAAAACAACTGTTGTTTGGGGTGCATTTTTGTTTTGTTATTCCCCAAAAAAAAAAAAAAACAAGCTGTTCTTTATTGCGTGTTATTATTACCAGGTTTGTTCCTTTCCTTATCTTTTTTTTCTGTGTGTGTTTCCCTCGTCATTCACTCGCTGTCCATCAGCCCCCTCTCTCTCCCTCTTGAATTTGTTTCTTCCTCCTGTTAGTAAATTGTTTCGCTGTTCTTTTTTTTGTTTTTTTTTTTGCTCTTTTCAGCCCGCAAACCAACAAACCAACAAACCATAAAAAAAGGAAGCAACTCGACAGTGCGCGAGGCAACATGTGCGAGCACGACGTTTCACTTCCCAAGGCTGTCCAGTAGATCTCTTTCAACTCCTCCTATAAAGGCTTTTTGTTTTCATGTTACGTTTTTCTTTCTTTTTGTATTTATTTTTTATTTTATTTTTATTTTGGTGTTGTCATCAGCCACTTGCGGAAGTGCTCGACTTCAACGTTTAGCCCGCACACATACGCACATCCCCACACAGGAGTGCCTTGCTGAGTTGTTTCGGATTGTTATTTCTGTTTTTCTCTCTCATCACCTTGCTCACCCCTGAACTCTCTATTTTCATTTCCTTGTTGCCACCACACTTCCTCCCGTCATCTCCGTCGATTTTTTTCTTTTTTTCTTTTGGTCATTGGTGACGTGAGAAGACGCGGGTAGGGGAGATGGACGCAGTAAGGGGAATTGACACCGTGCTGAGAAGTGCATTTACACCCCCCC
>JASAOD010001755.1:0-22707 GCA_030849845.1 Crithidia brevicula | reverse complement strand
CGTTGAACTCAACGTTGTACAGCACCCCTTGCTGCGAGAAGGACTCTCCGTCTAGCTGGTTGATCTTTGCGTTGTAGTTCTTCCCCTGCGCCTGTGCTCCACTGATCTCGCCCAGGGCCGTCGTCTGCACCGCCCTCACCTCGCTGAGAACCTGGTTGGCCTTGAACTTGGCGTTCTTGAGCTGCTCAATGTCTTTCTCGATGCTGAGGTGGGCCTTCTGCGCGTCCTTCTGCAGCTGCGCAATGAACTGTGCCTGCTGCTGCATATCCATGGCCGCCACACGCTCGTCCTTGAGTCGCTGCGACGCTTCCACACGCCGCTCCTCCGTCTGCACCAGCTCACACCTGCGCCGCTCAATTTCGCTGATCGTCTCGTCCAGCCGCAGCGCCATTGCTCGTTTGTCGCGGGTGGCGCGTGCGGCCTCCTCGCGCACTGCGTTCACCTCATCTTGCAAAGTCTGTACCTCTTGTGTGAGGCCTGGCACGGCCTGCTGATACTGCTGCGACGTCTTTTCACGCTCTTGTATGGTGTAGCCAATGACGTCCAGCTCCTCCTTCGCTTCCTCCAGCGAGGTCTCAAGGGACTTCTTGTACTGCTGGCGCTGCTGAATCCAGGCGACGCCCTCGGCGTACTGCTCGGCGGCTATGCGAATCGCCTCGTCGCGCTCCGTGATGGTGCGCACCACCTGCTCCCACTCGTCCAGCATGTTGCTGCGGTCGTCGTGCAGCTTGCGGTACTCGCTGGCGACGCGGTCGAGCTCGCTCTGCACGTGCTGCGTAGCGAGCAGCTCATCCTCCCACTCCCTGCGCTGTCGTCTCACAGTGCCCTCCATCTTCTCAATGCGCTGGGTCAGCTGCTTCACCCGCACTTCATCTTGCTTCGAGTAATGGGCAATGGCGAGCTCGTCCTCCTCCTTTTGCCGTCTCGCCTCATCCCACTGCTCGAGCTCCTCTTGATTGTAGTCCATCGTGCTCTTCAGCTCTTCGATTTTGAGGTTGCCGTGGAAGATGCGGTCCTGGACGGAGGTGAGGCGGTCACGCACGTCTTCAGCCTGGCGGTCCAGCTGCGTTTGGCGTTGCTTCAGCCGTGCGCACTCCCGCTCCATCACGCGGCACATGCTGTCCTCCGACTCGACTTCGCGCCGCTTGTTCTCGGAGAGGCTCTGCGTGTTGACGATCTCAGCGCGGACGTTGCTAAGGTGCTCTTTCATGAACTGCAACCGCCTGCGCTGATCCTCCACGCTACTCTGACGCTCCTCAAGCTGCTGCTCGCAGCGTGTGAGCTGCGCGGTGAGCTCCTTATTGGTCTTGTTCAGCATCTCCAGCGGCAGCGCCTCCGCAGTCGCGTCTACCACATCTAGGTTCATCTGGAAGTAGCACTCGTCCTGTATCAGTTATCAATCACTTTGACTCAGAATGTTGTGCGATGCAAAGGTAGCTTCGCTTGTTGCGTCTCAGGATAGATTGAGAAAGACCGTAAAGAAAAATTAGCAGAGGCCAAGTACATTGGAAATAAACAGAAAGAGAACAGAGAATTTAGAGAAAGAGTGATGAGAATAGCAAGTAGCGGGGGCAAAGAGAGGCAATATGGACGGCCGACTACAACGTCACAAAGAGATACGGTCACATACGCACAATATTATGCTACAAACTAGTTGCCCAGAAGATGCACGTTTCTCACGTAGCTGGTATTTAAGTTTTAATGTTCGGTTCAGTTGCTTGAAAGCTGATAATTTTAACAGCGATTGTCATCGACTTGGGGTGAATAAGAAATAAACAGCAAACGTTGACGTTTAAAACCGAAAAAAGAGAGGTATATTTACTCGCGTGCAATAGAACGGAGAGAAGTTAACAAGATTCAAAGCAGCTGCACACAAGCCCAATGTCTATGCACCTGCAAATTGCTTTTCCTTTTGAATAACATTTGTACTTTTTTGATGTTCGTGACTCATATCTCTTTTCTCCCTCCAAAGAGCAGAGAAGTGAGTCCGCTGCTCTCAGTAAATCTGAAAAGCGTTTATTAGTGGCGTTTTTAGTTAACGATACGAACGACGTACATTGGGCTCTCTTCACTTTGCAGCCTCAACATGCAGAAGACCGGCGTCGCGCAGCGTCTCAACCAGCAGAAGCTGATTCTCCGCGACATCCTCTGGGTCCTCAAATCCGGGAAAAGGAAGCGCATCCACCGCCATCAGCTTCGGATAGCTAGAGATGAGCGTGGCGATGGCCGGTGCAAAATCCGCCTCAAAGCGCAACTCGTCCAGTTCGCCAGCGAGGCACACGCGGGAGTTCAGTCCAATGTGGTACACGCGGGCCTCGCCAGGCACGTTGAGCATCATGCGAAGGCAGTTGCGTGAGATGAGGCACGCACGCGACCCGTGCTCAATCGCCGCATCTGGCGGCGCCGCTCCGCTGAAGGTCTTGGAGGGCGGCTGCATCTTCTGGATCGCGTCTTTGGCATAGATGTCCGTGCACACGTCCATGTGCGCTTCATCCGTCAGGAGCAAGGTGAGTTCCGTGGCGAACTCGCGCAGTCTCGTCTGCAGGTTGGCGCGGTGCTCAACCTGCTTTTCAGTGAGGGCTCGCACGCCGTCGGACTGGCGGAACACCGGGTGGTTGATCTCCCCCATCACCTCCGTCATCTCCCGCGGCACCGCACGACGCCACGCGAGGTGGTTCGCCGCGAGCGTCTCAACACTGTACTGCGCTGCACGGCCCATGAAGTCCGCCCAGGAGTTCATCTGATTCGCGGAGAAGGTAATGTGCAGGGAGTGGGTGTCGGGGGAGGTGTGGCCCTGGTGCACCATGCCTCGTGGCATGTAGAGGACGTCGCCGGCCTTCAGCGTGATGGCGTACTTCGGCGTGGGGAACTGCTCGGGCACGTAGTCCTCGCTGGAGTGACGGGACAAGTAGTCCACATCCTCCAGTGGGTCGTAGAGGCCCCAGATCTTCTCACCCTCGAGCTGGAGCAGAAACACATCCACGTCGTCGTAGTGCGGCGCGAAACCTTGGCTCGAGGCCGGCGTCCAGTAGCTGTTCACCCCGCAGTAGCAGTTGAACTCGCGCTCCATGCAGGCCACGAAGGCGGAGTTGCACTCAATGAACTCGTTGGGCCGTAGAAAGCGCACGGACCAGCCTTCCTGCATGCATCTTTGAAGCTCCGCGGGGTCCACTGGACCCTCGGTCTTGTAGGGCACGCGCTTCTTCAGCTTGGGGTCGAAGCGGACGACGTTGAGGTCGGTGCCGTAGTGCATGGGGTGCTCCCTCGCCAGCTCCACCATCCGCTCCGTTGACCAGTCCACCGGCGGCACCACGCCGGGCAGGCCCTTTGAGAAGTACTCCGGCCCACCGTGTGAGGCAACGATGTGCTCCTTCTCGAAGTACCGGTGAAAGAAGTCCGCGCGAGAGGTGTTCAGCAGCCACGAGAAGAAGTTGGGACGAGCTGAGCCTTCGTGGGCGGCAGTGGTGCCGACAGCCGCAGCGGCAGCGTGTTTGCCAGAAACCTTCGAAGGTGGACTCGACTCTTGCTTACGCTTCTTTGTGACTGCCTTTACTGGCGCGGCAGCCGCACTATTCGACTCCCTCGCGCGCTTCTCCGACTTGCCGTTCTTCGCTGGGTGGGTCTTTGCCATTTTGTTTTTTGTCTGTCTGCACACGCACTCCGTCAGAAATGATCCAATAATACGATGAAGTATACTGTGCGTGTGTGTCAAGCACAGCGCGGAAGTAGGCAGTTTGATGCCAGTGTAGTCGAAGAGGAACATCAAAGAGAAGCATGAGGAGAGAAGGGAATTACAAAAAAGAAAGGTTCTCGTTGACTCCCGATTGCACTGAGGTAGAAAGCGCACCGTATACATCGTAACTGCAGGGTCTTTACTCCTTTTTACACCGCCAGGACACTACTGGAGATGGAAACCTGTGGCTGAGCTCGCACCTTCAGAAGAGACAATGCGCACTGCCGCAACTTTAAAGGAGCGCATATATGCACACCGATGAATAAAGAAAACTGCCAAAACATTAAACCGCAGTTGACCCCGACTCACAAATACACGGAGATAGATCCAGAGGTGAGTTTCATTGGCGTATGGAAAAAGGATAGCTTTTTCTCTCAGTGTTAATATTTTAAAGTTTGTTCTTTTCTTTTTTAAGCATCGCATCTGACGCTCAGACGGACGCACACACAAATACACCAGCACGGAGACAAGCGCTCTCGCACACTCCCGGCTGCCTACCTACCGCCAACAGCAAAAAGGCGCGAAACCCCTTTTCCTCTTTCTTTAACGATCAGAAACCCAAAAATAGGACAACGGCGCACACAGAGAGAGTCTGTGTATCGCCCCATGCGTTTAAACAGAAAGCAGTTGCGCTTTAAAGAGCAAAACTACATACACACACACACACACATACACAAAAGAATCAACAGTAAAACAGTCAACGTTAGCAAACCGATCTCGTCATCTTGACGCACACGTCAAGAGAGCAAGATACCAGGATACGCACATTCAATACCTGGAGAACAAATATATAGAGGAAGGCCACATCGAGACTTCTTCACCACTCCTCCATTCCAAGAGCGCACTGATATATACCTTTGCCCTCAACCCTTTTTTTTTTTTGATGTTGTGCTATCTTATGCTGAGGGCGTGGGGAGGGCGAAGGAGAGCATCGAGACGACATCCAAATCGTCCTCGTCATGCTCCACCTCGTCGGCGGTCATGTCCTCCAAGTTGTGGAAGACGGACACCAGCGCCGTAATGACCTCGCGCTGGAGGTCCTGCAGCGGGTTCAGCCCGTAGCTGGCCAGCAGTGCCTTGAAGTCGTCTTCATACAGGAGGCGGTTCGCGTGGGTCAGGCGCAGCACCTCGCAGATGGCGGACAGCTTTCGGCGGAACTCGAGAACGATGAGACCCGCGACCTCGTCCACCTCGACGTAGCGCTCCTTGCCGCCGTAGGAGAGGGCGAAGACGTGGTAGGTGCCCTCGTCGTCGCTGAACGTGGCGTACTGCACCCGCTGCGAGAAGAGCAGCAGCGACATCCAAAATTGCTTCGGCGAGGCAATGGCGGTGGAGAAGCTGGCGAGCAGCTTGTCGAAGAGGAGGTTGAGCTGCACCGGGATGATGATGTCCCCCTCCTGCCAGCGCAGGCAGCTCGGGGAGTGGATGTCAGGCACGGCGGTAAGGTCGCTGAAGAGGCCCAGCGCCATCTCCTTCGAGTTCGTGTAGGCGTTGCCCTCACTCGTCACCTCAAGCGACTGCGCCACGAAGGCGACGTTCGTCATGACGGCAACCATCGAAGCCAACTTGTCCAGCTGCTCCAGGAGCTTCTCGGCCTCGACGATGTTGCGGAAGGGCATGAACTCCGCCAGCTCGTACTTGATGTGGCTCTCTAGGTCCACGATGGCGATAAGCTTGTCGTAACTGAGGTGCTTCTGCAGACACCACTGCCGCAGTGCCTGCGTGTTATCGCCCAGGCGCAGCATCTCGATGCGGAAGAGCAGCGCGGCCTTCATAACGGCGACGATATCGCTGCGCAGACCACAGCACATGTCCCGCATGACATTCTCCGTCTCCTCCATTGCGCGAGCGACGTTGAAGTGGCGCTGCCGACCCTCGCTGGTGTTGATGCTGAACGGGGAGAGACTGCTGGTGACGGCGGCGGCCAAGATCATGAGCGACTCAAGGCCAGTGAGGAAGCCGAAGAAGACGAGCATGCCGGGCTGCGGGGAGACCGGGATGAGCTGCAGGATGCGTCCAATGAAGGTGTACTGGTACTCCGGGATGTCCGCCATGACCTCCGCCTGCGCCGCGTCAACGATCATGCGACTCCACGACTCGTTCTGATGGCTGTAAATCTCCTCGACACGCTCGCCGCCAGAAAGAGGGTCCTTCGCGTCGAGGATGCAGCCCAGCTGCGTGAGGGTGTTCATGGCAGACGCGATCGTCTCCACCAGCGGCTGGCCGTGGCACAGGCTGAAGATCGCCACTGGATTGCTCACGACCTGCAGGCAGTGCAGCGAGAGCTCGTCAATGCGGGAGTTCTCGATGGGCGGCTGCGAGTAGGGCGGAAGGTCCGCCACCTGCGAGGCGGGAAAGAGGCAGAAGTAGAAGCCCTGCTGCACACGGCCGATGCGACCGCGGCGCTGCGCCACGCTACCGCGCGAGATCCACTGCGTCACCAGCGGCGGGTACTGGATCGACGCCGGCGACTCCTTCGAGATCTTCGGCCGCTTCACCAGCACCAGGTCCACCACGTAGACCACATCCGGCAGCGTGATCGAGACCTCTGCGATGTCGGTCGCGAGGTACACCTTCTGTCGGCCCGGGATGTGGCGCTTCATGGCTGCCTCAATCTCGCTGAGGTCGACGGCGCTGTGCCACGGCACGGCATCAACGCGGTGGGACAGCTGGGCCCGCAGCCACGTGCTCATACTCTCCACCTGGGCACGCCCGGGCAAAAACACGAGGATGGAGTGCATCGGGTTGGAGCAGCTGTTGAGGAAGAGAATAAGGTTCTGCGCGAGGTAGAAGTGCTTCTCCATGGTGTCCTTGTCCACCACGTGGCGCGAGAGGAGGTTCGGTGGAGCCTGGTAGTCGGTGCCCAGGAGTGTGCAGGACTCCTCAAGGAAGTAATCGTGAATGGGATGCTCCGGCTCGCTCTGCTTGTACGTCGCGACCTTCAGCCCGGCAAAGTACTCCTCCCAGTCCTCTGTGTTGAGAGTCGCACTCATCAACACGAGTTTGAAAGGCGCCGACCTCTTCAGCAGCGCCAACCGCAGCAGCGCCACCGTGACCTCCAAGTCCGGCTGCCGCTCGTGGAACTCGTCCAGCACGATGTGCGTGAAGGGCAGCTCTGCCGGGTTCTCCAGAATCTGCAGCAGCAGCGTGTAGCTCGTCATGTACCACAGCCGTGTCTGCTCATCGCCTCTCTTGTCACCACGGATCCAGTACCCGACGTCCTCGCCGACGCGCTCGCGGCGGAGGCTGGCAACGCGGTTGGCAATCGCGATGGTGGCCGTGCGCCGGGGCTGCGTGCTGACCACTCGTGTCTCCGGCGACAACTCCAGCAGCGCCTTGGGCACGCCGGTGCTCTTGCCGCTTCCCGTGTCGGTGCAGATGAACACGACGTCGTGCTGGTCGATGAGGTCCAGAATAACGGGGATGTCCAGCCGCTCCGTCACCACGTGGTTCAGCAGCAGCGTCTCCTGGCGACTGTACTTCTCGAAGAACTCCGCCTGCGATACCTGCATGGCTGCCTGCAGCTCCTGCATGGACTCGAAGCGCTTCTTGTAAGCCGCATCGGTCCGCATGGCCTCCTCATGAGTGTGGCGGGCAGCGGCCGCTTCCTTCTCCACCCGCTGCTGCGTGCGAGCCGCACGGTCGTCATCACGGCGACGGCCACGCACGCGACGAGGCGCCGATGGTGGTGGAGGTGGTGGGGGAGGGAGTGCCGCCGTCTCCGGCTTGGTGATCGGCGCTGCCGTTGCCGTCGCCGTAGCAGCCGAAGCAGCGGGAGGTGGTGGAGGTGCGTCTTTGGATGCAGCCTCATGAGGTGCTCCAGCTGCTTTCTTGGCGGGCTCTTCGGTCTTCGGTGCCGAGCGTGCGGCGGCGGCGGGAGTACTGGCAGCCATCTTGGAAGGGAAGAGTTGCGCCAAGGTGCTCACAGCATCGCGTTGGGGCGGCGCTGGTGTCACGGCCTCCGTTGCCTTCGATCGCGGCTTTGGCACGGCAGAGACGTCCGCCGCCGCAGCTGCTGCCGTTGGCTTGCTTGTTGCCGGCGCCGCCGCAGGGGACGAGACCGCAGGAGGCGTGGTGGCCTTCGCATCCGACTTGTGGGCCTGCGATGCTGTCGTCTCCTTCCTCGGAGGCTTGCCCGCAGCCTCCTTTGGCGCTGCCTTGGCCGGATGTGCCTTTGTGGCCGGCGGCTTCTCCGTGGCGGGCTTCGCCTTCACCGCACCGGCGCTGGCACTGCTGGTCGCGGTGGCGGCCGCCGCGTAGCTCTTTGGCCGCTTTGCCTGTGTCAAGTATTCCACAGCGCCACGCGAGGTCGGAGCCGCGGCCCCGGTCTCCGTCTTCTGCGCCAGCCACTGCAGCACGTTGCCGCCGTGCTGCGTAGAGGACCACTGCGCATCGACTGGCGCAGGTGGGGGAGCCGTCTTTGCGTTTGCCTTGTCCTCACCGCCTTCCGCCCCCTTCTTATCCGTCGCACGCTTAATCTGGGGACCGTAGCGACGAGGCATTTTGGGCTGTTTATTGTGTGTGCGGGGGTGAGTTGGTTTTTTTGGTGAGTGTGTTTGTGAGAGGTACAAGAGAGAGACAACTATATATATGTTTTGCGATTTTACCCTGCGTTTTACGTTTACAGGTTACTGTCCACAGTGTGTGTTGCATGCAATACCGATAGGACAGGCGCGAGGCAATAAAATAAATGGGAAAAGCAATGAAGATCAACCGACAGGAGCAACGACAAAAGAGAGAGGGAGAGCGAGAGCGAACAGAGGGTGGGATACGGGCAACGAGTGTGAGGAGATCTTCAAAATTGCAAGTTTGGATGAACTGCAGGTGAACAGATAGCGCAAATGAGGTTCATGTGGAAAGGAAAATCCCGGCGCCGCTTACTTCCTCCTCTGTGTGAAGGGCCCACAAGACGCACCTAAGCCCACAGCTATCGTGACTTATATAGATTTATATTGTTTTTTACTTAAAACGTTAAAAAAAACGATGTGGTCTAAAAGCAAAGAGTAATTGTCGATAAAGAGTTATGTAAAAAAGGGAAAAGCAATCAAGTTTGTGCCCTTGTGAGTCTCTCAGCTGGCAGCTGCAGGTGCATGCTCGTAGACACCGTCCCGACCAGCCCGATACGCAGTGAGACTCTACAAGCAGCATCTATGCGGAAAAAAAAAAAAATCCAGCATTCGAAAGAAGCCACGAATCTCCCTTTGAGCCACAGAAGTCACCAGACAAATCAAGGCCCACCTGATAGCGCACGCTTTAAAACGATAAGAAAGTGCTGCAATGAAATTCAAAACAGCATTCGAAGGAGAAGGAGCTAGAATATGCGATCACGATAGTAAGCCACCAGCAGCAGACTTCAGGATTGCTGTAATAGAGAGACGCAAATATTAAGAACGGCTGAGGGCAGTAGCCCAGCTCAGTATGGTTAAGGTAAGCGCGTGCTGGTCGGCACGAAATCGCAGAGAAAAAAAAAAGGGATTAACACCAGTGCAGCACTAAAGCTTCAATTTAAAGAGGGGCAGCATCACAGAAATGAGCGCCAAATCCATAGTTGGGTCCGAGAATGGGGAGAGCAACAGAAGGCACTCACATCACAGACTTCCCTGCAAGCGAAAAGCTTTGCAGAGCATCTACACACTCCATCGCAGCTTCAAAGACCTCTGGCGCTCCAATCGTGGGCCTGAAGAGAAAGAGAAAGCGTCCTTACCGTCTCCATCCACAAAATCATTTGCTGTTTGGGAGAGAGGTATCTCCTGTGGCTACACTCATGCGGCCTCGTACACGCTCTAGCAGCACGCCCGGCACAACACCGTCATCATTACGAATAAACTCGATTAACGCTGGCACGTCATTCGGCGTGAAGCAGCCAAAGCAGATGCCGCCGTGCTTGCTGTAGACTAACACGTTGCCGGCGTACACGTGTCCGCCAAAGTGCGAGCACGGGATGACGTGAAGGCCACGCATGTCGGGAAAAGCGCGGCGGACTTCCTGCGACGTAACGTCCACCAGCACCGGCCCGCAGTAGCCGCAGCGTGCATCACGAGAGCGGTGGGAGCAAATGAAGATGAAGTACTCTGCGCTGCAGTCCATCGTCTGCGCAAACGCCGCCTTCCACGGCAGCTCCGCCACATCCTCCATCACGGTGTACCGCCTGCACTGCCCGTTGTGGTCCTTATCAAGATGGAAGCGAAAGAGTGTGTTCGCCGGGTACTCGGGCGTGTGACACACAAGAAGGTTGGCAGATGGCTGCTCATCTTGCAACTTCTTCTCTAACGCCTTGTACGACGGCACATTCTGCGTCCGCTTTGCCCACTCCGTCGGAGGAAGGTGGGTGTTGAGCACGATGTGCTGGGTCGCGGCGAAGCTGCCCGGGAGCTTCTCCGGCACTGGTCCGCAGCACTCTGCCCGCGTGAAGCCGAAGATCTCCGCATCCAGCCCGGTAATAGCCCTCTGCGTTTCTGCCGTGATTTTGGTCTTGTAGTTCAGCGTAGGCACGCGGCACAAGGCGCGAAGACTTAGACGGAGCATTGGCNGGGGGGGGTGGGGGGAACCGGAGAGCAACGCTGCAACGGTGATAGATGTCGGCCAGCTGATGGCAGTTACACCGTAACAAATACCAGCCAGCACAAGCACTTTGTGAGCAAGCTCGCCAAAACAGACAAAAGAAAACCTCTCAGATCCTTCTCTGTCACCGTAAAACTGAAGTTCACGTCGGCGAGAATCAGTGAAAGAAGAAAAGGAGGAGAGCTTTCGGATATTTTATACAGAGAAACACAACAGAGAAGAGAGGGCCAAAGACAGAGTGTTGTGGCCGCGTGATTTAACGTGAAGCTGCTCGCGCGCATTCACCTCTTATCTACACTGGCGAAGAAAAAGCATCAGCGTCACACATCGTGTGTGTTCCGCCATCGAGCAGATGGACTCTGCCATGCTGAGCTTCTGAATGGCGTAGGAGCGGCACCATTGTACAATACTTTATGTATGTGGGCCTGAGGGAGAGACGGTACTTTGTAATGTTTGGTTTCAGGCAAGAATCGAACGAAGTAGTCAAATACCAAGAGAATTCTCTAGAAGAGAAAGTTCAAAAGCATGTCGTTAGCGTATCAGCAAGAGCAGAAAGCAAGAAAAAGAAATCAAGCAATAGCAGCAGCTGCCGGCTGAGCAACTTGAGCACGCGGAAAAAAAAACGCAGAACGAAAAGCCGCATAGTACGCCTCTAGTCAACTTCGATGTCCTCCTCCGCCATGTCACAGTAGGTATCTAGCGACGATAACGCACTAGGAGACAACGAAGTAGTGCTGGCTGGCAGGGTGAGCGACGCCGATGCCGCACTCCAGGCCTGCGCGGCACCCGCCTCACTGAAAGGAGCGCTAAGGCCCGACGCCACGACGTGCTCGCGATCACGAATGCGGTTATTCCACTCCTCCAGATAGCGGGCTTTTTTCGTGTCACTCCAACTCTCCTGCAGGTGTGGCTGCATCAGGCGCTGCTCACGCTCACGGCGACGGCGCTCTCGCGCATCGAGTCCCAGCTCGTAGTCGGTGGAGTGTGACGACTTTGGTGCTGGCAGATACTCAAACATGAGGTACAGCGCACTGCCATAAATGAGGCAGTTCCACAGAATGCGCCTCAGCATGTGCAAGCGCATCGCCAACTCAGCCCGCGCCACCTCCTCACGGGTGAAGCTGGTCGCACTCGGGTCGTAGTAGTTCGAGTTGTAGGGACGATAAAAACTTCGTGTAGAGTTGTTGGCGTACCGGGTGCCAGAGCCGTAGTCCCACGTATGTTTCTCCGGCTGCGGCTTCGCATCGCCGTCGTTGTAGCGCTCTGTGTAGATGTGCTCGCGGTGGGACGGGTGGGTCGCGGTAGCTGCACCGACCCCGCTCTCTGCGAAGGGATCCGTGTACGACGTCCGGCCCGCTGCCCCGCCACCTGCCCGCAGTGCGTCGTAGGCGTCCTTCAGCTGGCGGAAGTGTTCGGCATTGCCGCCGGCGTCGGGGTGCGTCGACTTTGCCTTTTCGAGAAACGCCGCTTTGATCTCCGCTGCGGTGTGCTGGCGACTGCTATCCAGCCCCAGTGTGCGCAGGTGTGCACACAGGAGGAAGGATGTGGCCCGCATGTCAGCGAGCAGGCCTTCTCGCTAAAAAGAAGCTCTACTCAATGGAAACGGAATAGAACCTTGTGCGATGAGTCGGAGAGGGCACAAGTCAGAATAATGTTTTGCAAGTAGCCCACAGTAGAGTCCTTTGTGTTTCTCTTTTATAGAGACACAGCGCATGATGTAGATTGTTTATACGAAGGGAAATGAGGTGAGGAGGTAGCATCATAACGAGAGAGTGTCATCCGCTGTGAAAAAAAGATTTTCGAGCAGCGAGCAGGATAACTTTTTTTCTTTGATTTCTGAACTTCAGCCCAAGTATTTAGTCCAGCGAGCACTTCCATCCACGGTGATTCTGCATCAGTGCAAAATTCCGATCCATTTTTGTAGACTGCACAGCACACCTTAACATTGATGTCTCCCTTCTTTCACAAAGTCGTATTTCCCACTTAGTCTCTTAATACACGCTTACCGTAAACTTCAGAATCAGAAAAATAGAAAGGAACAAAACAAAGTAAATGTAAAACAAGTAAGTGGCAATGAAACAATGGCATCGCGGGTATACACGAGGAACCATCGACAACTGACAACCAAACAACGAGGAGACAAAAAAAAATAGAAGAAAAGGTAGGCAACGATGAATGCAGCAGAAAAAAACACAATGCAGAGGTTTTATCTGCTGCAAGCACTGAGTCCGATTGTATTGCCCAGTGCGCACTTCACAAAAGGGAATGGCCAAGGTAAGTAGAAGCAGGAAAACTGCGACGCTAAACGCCGCTGATGACGCGCAATTGGCAATACATGCATAACAGAAGGAGAAAAAAAAAAAGAGATAGAAAGCTAAAACAAAAAGCCGACGAAACAAAGTGAAACCCATTAATCGAGCATATGCTCATTATTATCATCCCCAGACAAGGTTAGTGGGGAAACCTTCCTTTTAAAAGGAAGGTGGTGGCACGACGCGGAAAGAGAAAGCATCGAACATCAACACATCGCCGAGGCACTCAAGAAACTCAGAAAAAAAAAAAAGCACACACACACACACACACGCGCAGACTCACTCATTCCTGTCGGCGATCCTCGCGGTAGTCCCGCAAGACCTTCAAAAAAGAGCGTACCTTCTCATACTTGAGGAGTTGCTGCAGGTGTGCGTGGTGTTCGCGCAGACTTATCTTCAGCGCCTCCGTGTCCTGGCCAAAGCAGTCCGCCAGGGACGCCTCGTACTCCTTCGCGTAGACGGCACGCGAAAGGGTCCGCTGCACGGCGCTTCGCTTCAGAAACGGAATCGCGCTTTCTTGTAAATGGTGCATCTTGAGGAAAAGATCATCGTCGCCGTTGGTCATGGCGCCGTCGAACCACACTGTGAAACAGTACCGCACCTTGCCCACGGCTGCCACGATGGGCCGCACGCGGTGCAGGGTGGCGTCGGACTTGAAGAAGGCGACGGTGCAGAATTTGGGTGGGATGGTGATGCAGGGGCCGAGAAAGGGCATCAGCTGCAACTCCCCCGCCATCTCCGGTGTCCAGTCCTCGGTGAGGTAGACGGCCATCGTCAGGCGGCGCCGATTGGGCTTGCCGGGGTTGTCGTAGTGCCAGGGAAACGCGCCGCCCTCGTTCATCTGCAGCTTCAGCGTGACGGAGCGGGAAGCGCGATCGGCCGTGTCGCAGGGCTGCAGGTCCTCGCAGCAGTCCACCTTGTCCCGGAGCACCTCCACTAACTCCCCCAGCTGGCCCTCAAAGAGTTGGTTGAAGAGAGGGAGCTGCGAGCGAATCTCCGTGTTGTAGAGGTCGCACTCGAAGATGTGCGGCTTTGCCAGCTTCACGGGACCATCCGCGGTCAGGAACTCCACCTCGTTCTGGATCTTGCCCCCAGGGATCTCGTGGAAGCAGCGCTTGATTTCGTGCAGGAACTCCTTGGCCACGGCATCTGGGAAGGGTCGCTCGTCCAGCACCGTGTACCCGTCCAGGTCCAGCTCCTCGCAGCGCTGACGTGTCAGCTGCGCCTTGAGGGTCTCCGCCAAGTCGAAGGGAGGATCCATGGCGGAGAAGAAGAGGGGGAGGGGGGAGAAAGAAGAAGTCGCACACGGAAAGACACGCTCCGTGCAACGTAACGTATTGTGGCTTTTTCAGTCGAATGGGGTCAGAATAATAGGAGAGAAACATATGTGGAAGAGAAGGAAAGTAAAGGGATAACATGCATAAGCGTAGGCCTTTTTTTTTTTTTTTTTCTGCAAGTGCACTTCGGAGTCCTTCACACGTGCGCGCTTCGAGGGTAAAAGAGCGAGAGAAATCTACTCCTATAAAAAAAAAACAGGCACGAAGGGCGACTCATAAGAAAAAGAACATCAGTTGCGGTGCATGGGCAAAACGTACCAGGCGTTTTAAGCTAGCACAAAATGGTTAGCCCTTTTTTTTTTTAATCCGTTACTTGCATGGGGGTGGTTTATTTTCAACGCAATCGAACACTTTACATGTACACATGACGTCCCCGTCAGGGATGTAGTAAAAAAAAAAAAAAAAATCGCGATTGTCTTCGCTTCCGAATAAGACAGAGGGACTGAAGCTGCCGTACAAAAAAAAAAAAGAGAGAGACGCATCAGCAAACGCCATCTTTCAGTATCTCTAAAAAAGAACGCGAGGCAGCAGAAGTCGGCGCGGCACTTCACTTCTCAGCTCCCTCCCTCATAAGAGCCTCGGCATTGCGCTTGTTCTGCGCAGAGGTCTCCCGCAGGCGGCGTTCTCGCCCAATCCACTCCAGCCCTGCCTCAATGATGCTAGCTACGGTGTACACACCTCCGATCACGGCGCACAGATTCACGGCGAAGTGGCTGATGGTGTCGTAGGAGACCGTGCAATCCATCGAGTAGGAGGAGGGCTGGTAGGAGAAGTACAACCCCGGAGCTCGTCCGTAGCCGCTGTACTGCAACATGGAATAGTAGGCCGTGTATTGGTACCCAAACCGGTCATCCTTGCCGGGCCTGTCAACCGTTGTCTGAATGAGTTGCAAATAGAACTGAAAAAAATACGGAATCTTCAACGTGTACTCTGCTCCAAAACCTGATAGTGGCTGCACGGTTTGCCGGCGGATCTGAGGCACTCCCCAATCATCGTACAAGTTGCCAATGTAGAACTCATTCACCATGAAGTCAGGAAACAAGGTGGCGCTCTCCTGCACCTTGTAGTTCTTGATGATCACGTTAAAAGAGGCGCGAGCGCTGGATAGCGGTGTGGTGCCCGTGATGTGACAGCCGCGAAGACCCTCGCGTGGCAGCTCGCCCTGATTGTACCGGGTGGACGTGATTGCATCGTGTGCGCCGTACGGGGTGTGCAGGAGCGTCACGTTTTCTCCTGCCTCAGCGGCGGCGTCGTGGCCAAACCGCGTCATTGTCTCCGTTGCGACGCGGTGACAGGGAATGTAAGGCAGCGTGATGGCAAAGTGGATCGTGTCAACCTTTCGACGTGCGTCCTCCTCGAGGGTATTCTTGAAGGCGGAAGGGGTGATGTGGCAATTTTTGTGGCCACTGAAGTAGCCGTGTACCTCGCCAATGAGGAGAATGACGAGGAGAACGGTGGTGGCCATGCTGACGGCGGCCCCGTGCGGGGTGGCGGGCGTGAGATGGTTCTCTCTGTCCTGCACAACGCGGAAGAGATCGCACTTGTGAAGAAGACGCATGGTGAGACGCAAGGACGAGATGCAACACAGAAGATGCAAAGAAGGTGCCTCAGCACACAACACGCACAAACAACACTATAAGAAAGGTGCAAAAGGGTCAGCGTCCGTCTAGTGCAAGTTACACGTTTGTTTGTGCTAGCGCAGAAAGTGACAATGTGAGATCGAAGGTCAGACAAAGAGAGAGAGAGAGAGAGAATAAGGAAGCGCACGTCGGAGGGAAAGTAACAACGCAGAAGAGGAAAATACATACAGACACAAAAGCGGGCACTATGAAAATCATCGAGCAGTAATAATAATAGCTGAAGTAGCCACAACGTACATGAGGGCATCATTAATATCTGTCTTCACATACAACGGCACAAAACTCCTTTTTTCCGCATCAGTCCCGCTGCTGCTGTTCAAACTTGTGCTCCCTTGCGTTACACATGAGTTCTTCACGACACACACAATTACGCATATATAACACATTTCTGTGCCATGACAAAAAAGAAGGATCAAAAAAAAAAAAAGACATGGCCATGCAAGGACATCAAGGCTGAGCAAAATTTCCCCCACACTCGTATGGGTGCCTGTGGTCAAATGCTGCCTGTAGCCCTCCCTTTTTTTTGTGTGTGTATGCGTATTTTTACACAACTCAACTCTACTGGCGTTGGCAACTGGCAGTGAGGGAGGAAGAGCCTATAATAATAAAAAGTCCCTCTATATCTCGATCAGTTCCACTCGACCATTTTATATGTCGACTCCTTTGTTTGTTTCGAACTTACTGTACATGTTACAAAATTAAAAAATAAAAATTTAAAATGATAATGGAATCGTTTCCACAGCGCTCTGCCTGTGAACAGAGATCTGCTAGTGTGAGTGCAAGAGTTAGTAGCATGTGACGCCGGAAAGCAGCGGGACTTCAACAACTCGTGAAAGAGGTGAGAACCGGAATAGCAAGAAAATAAGAAAAGCATCAAAAAAGTTCTAGTGTGATACAGCACGCCTTCATGCATACAAACACAACTCGGCCTCTAAACTACGCGGTACACCACATCACTCGAGGCGGAGGAGAGGGAGGCGCCAGAGGAGGTCTGCTCGTGCAAGATGCTCGGTGAGGGCGGATAGAACGCGGGCGGCTGCACTGTCCCGCTGGTGCGTCGACGCCCCGCATTTCGAGGTGAAGGCGTACGTTCCGTGTGAGACGGCTCCCGCTGTGCCCGATCGAGCGCCTTCCGCAGCGATTCGTTCTCGTGCCGGAGGGCGGCGATGGTCGCATCCTTCTCCGAGAGCACGTCCTCGAGCTGCCGGCCGAGGTCTTGGCGGAGCTGTGCCATGATCTGGTGGGTGAGCCGCCGCTCCAGCGCAGCCAGGTCCATCACCACCCCGCCGGAAGGAGAGGAGGAAGAGGAGACAGCGACGAGGGGAGGCAGCGAGGGCACGCTGTTTCGAGCGGAGGCGTTCAAGGTCGACGAGGACGAGCTGCGCGCGCTGTTGTTCGGAAGCGAGGTGGTCGGCGGCGCTTTGTACACTGCCCAGTGTGCCCTGCGCTGCGATGAGGCTTCGTCTTGAACTGGGAGAAGAGAAGAAATGTCCTGCCGCTGGGCCACATTGCTTCTCCGCTGCTGAGAGGCGCGACGAGCCCGCACCTCCGCCATTGAGCTCAGCTCCATCATTATCGTATCAGCGGTCGAGTCCTCTTCAATGTTGCTTCCCGGGGTGCCCTTCTTGTGTGTGTGTCGACGCTTCCGCAGGTGCCGCTGCTTCAAGGGAGAGCCCGCCTCGCTGCTCCTGCCTGCAACGTATTTTCGTTTCCCATCGCGAGTGGGTGCGGGCGAAAGCTGCGACTTGTCATCCTGCCCGGCATTCGACTTGCTCCGACTCGCAGGGATATAGGGGCGAGGCGCGTTGCGTGCCTTGCTCGGCTCCACAGTAGCGATGCTGAGCCCTTTCACTCGAAAAGCGTAGCGCAGGGTGTTGTTGGTGTGCTCGTGGTTGTGCGAGCTGGGCGAGACCGTCGCGATCATCACCGTCTTGCTGTTGCCCGTGAAGCTGTCCCGCAGCACCTCTGTCAGGCGAGAGCCACGGAAAGGGACGTGCTTCCGTTTTTCGTCAAGTGCGCGGATGCACTCCTTCAGCGCCAGCAGCGACTTGTTGATCTCCGCCCCCTCCAGCCGCGTCAGGCGGTCGCCGGCGGCGGTGTCAGCCGCACGCTCGCTGCCGGCGAGGTCAACGAAGTTGATGAGGCCCATGAAGTCGAGGTGCGCGGCGTCTTTGATGCGGATGGACAATATGGCGTGCGAGCGACTGGAGTGTTCATTGGCGCTGGTGCAGCCAGTGCGACGCTGCTCCGTGCCGGTCCGCATCAGCTGCCACAACTCGTCCACGGAGGAGACGGTGCGCCACACCACTCCGCAGAGATTCACGCGGCGATTAGCGTCCTCGCGGAGCACAATAGGGTGGCGACGATTTAGCAAGTCAAAGAGAGAGTTGCAGTAGATCTCGTAGAAACAGACGCAGAGCTGCTGGCTGGGCCCAAGACGGCCAAAGAGATCCCCCGCAGCGAGAAGGTACAGCCCGCCCTCGGTGTCGGAGCCCATCATCGTGTGCGTCTTCCCGCTGCCCGTCTGCCCGTAGGCGAAGCACGATGCGCTTCCACCCGCCAGACTCACCGTGAGCAGGTCCGCCACGGAGGTGGTGTAGACCTCGCTGTTGCTCGCTGCCGAGTCGTAGGCCAGGTCGAAGGTGTAGTCGTTGTTCTCCTCGTAGCTGCTGAGGTCCACACGCTGCTTCGTCACGGCAACGCGGACGTGCGGCCCATTCACCTGCACGCAGTCCGGGCCCTTTTCCTCAGAGGCCAGGGGACGCTTGCGCACCACCACCCGGATTCGACCGTCTCTGCCCTTGCCTCTGCCCTGTGGTGTGGGAGAAGCCGTTTTGGTCTCCGAGACGCTCTGCCCTCGCACCCTCTGAGGCAGCGGTGTCACGGCGTCGGCGAGCGTCGGCGCCTCGATCATATCCGCAGAAGGCGACTTTGCCTCTGCGGGTGTAGAGTGCTGCTGTGCCGACTGTGGACCCTCGCCAAACTCCTGCGCCTCCGCGTGAAGAGGTTCATCGGCAGCCTCCGCCGTAGAGCGAGATACCGACGAGAGAGACGGTAGCGACGGCCGTGACTTGACCTCGCTCCTCTCCGCAGGCGCTCCGCTGTCTCGCCTTCTGAAGAGATTGGACACCTGCGGCAGCGGAGGCTCAGAGGGCACACTGAGAGACGGCCGCCTCAGCAGCGGCAGCGCCGGCACTTCAGAAACACGCGAAGAAACATTCACCTGTGTGTTGCTCACTGTGGGTGAATTTGCGGCAGCATCGGGGTGGATGCGCTGGAGAAGAGAGGGTCGCTGCGCCGCAGGTGCGGAGGTGCGGCGTGGCGTGCGGCCGGCGCAGTGCGTGGCCGCCGAGATCGGCACCTCCTGAGTCGCCTCACGCATCCCAGCGTAGGCCAGAGAGAGGCGATCGAACTCGCGGTTCAGCGTGGATACCGAAGGGACGTTGTCCGCGGCCTGACGCTCCACTTCAGCGGTGCTGGCACGTGGCCGGGTGAGGGGGATGGCGCGGTAACTACCCGAGGAGAGCGACGTCTCCTCCAGCGGGGGCGGCGTGTACTCTCTGTGGGGCCGCACCAAGGGCGGCAGGGGAGTGGCGCCGTCGTTGTCGGTGTCTAGTCGCTGGGAGAAGCGGCGGACCTGCTGTGCGCCGGCCTCCACTCTCGTGGCCCACGGAGAGCCCTCAATGGCGGTGCTCATCTCTCGTCCACCTCGGCTGTGTGGTGGCGGAGCGGATGCGATGGCTCTACGGTGAAGCAGAGATACTTTGCACTATTGAATAACGGCGGTTTGTACGATGCAGTGCGCAAGCATAAGAGAATAGCAAGAATGAACTGCTAACAAATACGTGTATAGCGCCGAAAAAGAGGCAAATGGAAGGATAAAACACAATTGAGAAGGAGAAGATGAGTCTAGGAAAAAGCTTTCTAAGGGAGGTGAGGAACACCATCCGGCACGCTAAGTAAAGGTTACACGATAAAATAGTGGCTCTTAGCGACACCTCACGCAAGCACACAGTGGTGTCCATCTTGCAGCGCGAAAGCTGTCAACAAGACTCTGTGACAACCAGGTAATAGAGCTTCGGCACAGAGTCGCGACCGCACGTCGGATACAGAAAACAATAGAACAAAAGAGAGAGATCTCTTTCTTGATGCTGTTCGGCACACTCCTTTATACTCTACAGACTGTGACGGTGGAACGCTTGATGAGAGTCTTTTAAATGATTAAAGTCTTTAAAATACAGAGGACTGCAAAGCAAAGCAAAGAAGTTGGAAAAGGAGATCTAAATGGTATCGGCCGAGAAAAGAAAAAAAGGTTTGAGAGGAGTGTTTGTTTTTCTCGCGATGCAGCTTTCAATACACATACATAGATATGAAGAGACAAAGATCATTGATGCGCCTTCGTATCAGCCCCACCCCTGTCATCAACAACAAGTGCACACAGGAAGGCTTTCACGCTAGCGCAGCCAAATCAAAGCCTGCAAAAAACAGAACACAAAGCCAACGAGGCCATGCCCCCTCACCACCCTCTACAGAGATGGACATAGCGTGTTGAGCTCGTCGATTGTGGTGTCGAGACGATCGCACTGTGTGCCACCCAATCGGCAAGGGATGAACTGCGTCGAGGCCGAGCGCAGGTACCACGTGGAGTACACCGTCTGCATGGTCTCTATCGACAGCAGCCGCTGCGCCATCGTCTCTTCCGACATCTTGAGGTTGAACTTCGACAGCGCAATTGGCGCGCCGGAGAAGATGATGCTGTGCATGTTTGGCAGGCCAGACTGCAGACCGATGACGGCGGCTCGGCTACCGATCGGGCCATGGCCAACGATGTAGTATGTGTCGTGGCGGCCCGCTGCGTCTTCGCGGCCCAGCAGACTCTGTACGAGCCGCGAGGTCGTCGTGACAGACGCCTCCCACCGCAGGGGCACCATACTCTGGATGAAGGAGAGATAGGGGAGCAGCAGCTCCACATACGCGGGCGGCATGAGAAAAGAGAAGAAGGAGAGGGCGTAGGTGTCAATCCACATCGTCATGGACTCGATCAGCAACATCAGCTCCGTGCCAGGTCGCGCCACCAGCACCGTCGTGTTGCGCGATGCCGTAGTCTCGCGGAAGCCCGATACGTGCATGACATTTTCCTCAGTCACTTCTGTCATGTCAACACGGCTGAAGGACGGGAACCAGCGGGCGAGGTCCTCATCTTGGCTCTCCGCGTCGAAATTCAAGCCTAGCTTTGCAAACAGCGCCATGCCTACAATGTCAAGAGTCGGTCCGTAGCGACTCAGGCACAGCGGCGGCAGCACCTGCGACGTGTAGTCCGTGCTGGCTGACGTGAGACTGCTAAAGTTGGTGTAGAGGCTGTGCAGGTCAACGGCGTTGCTAGTGCTACTGGTAGCGCTGCTGCTGGTGTTGTGGAACCGATCTGCGTAGTTGGGTAGAATGTAGTCGCTCACCGACCCGATGTAGACGTCGCCGCCGCTGGAGTGGCCCAAGATGCAGCATGCGAGGAGCACCAGCGTGAAGGCCGCGGTCACGGTAAACACACCGTAGCTGTTTGCCGCCTCGTTGGTGCGCACAATGCAGAGCAGCAGGTGGATGGCCAGCGCCAGCACAAAGAGACCCATGCGGTACCGCAGCACGAGCAGGGCCACGACGCACCCGATGAGATGCAGCAGCAGCAGCAGCCACGACACACGAAAGAACCATCGCCGCACCGCCCCCCGCCACGGCCCGTAAACGCTCACCATCCCTGTAATGACGAAGAAGAGCATGATGAAGAGAACAGCCAGCATTGAGCCGCCCCAGTCGTTGTACCAGGTATTCTGCGACAGGGTGAAGATCGTGTTCATCCAGTACACGGTGGCGTAGAAGACACCGCAGACGGCGATGTCCGACGACGCGCTGACGTTGCGGGCGGACATGAAGACGGTGCACAACAGCAGCAGCACGGCCTGCACCACCACCACCGCGCACAGAAAGAAGAACCCGCCGCCAGCCAGCCAGGCAACGCCCATCCCTACAGACATCACACCGACCAGCGTCAGCAGTATCACCTCCGCCGGCTGACAGCGATCCTCTGCCTGCTCGTCGTCCATCTCCACCTCCATAAAGAGGTACAGGGTAGCCTCGGCGTTGTTCTGCCGGCTGCCGTGTGCGTAGGAGCGCTGATTGACCTCGCGGAAGCCAAAGGCGAAGACGACGTGGTAAATAAAGATGAGACACACTGCCACGATCCAGCCGTAGGCGATGCTGTACTGCAGTCCGGTCAGCACGTCGTAGCGGGCGGCCATGACACAAAACAGCACAAAGTAACCAACGACGCAGCCGACGTCGATCGTAAGCTGGAAGATGAGCGCCTTGCCGCCAAACGCCTTCAGGGCCTGAATGAGCCGCCCCTGGAAGGTGTTGCGGGCCACATCGAAGCCGCGCGAGCAGAAGATGACAAACTGCGAGGCGATGACAATGAAGGCCGCACCGTACAGGAAGACGTGGAAAGGCTGCACAAACATGGCGAAGAAGACGTTGATGAGGATGAGGACTCCCAGCAGCGCGATGAAGCAGGTGCCGATGAAAAAGAAGAACGCGTTCACCATGAGACACAGCCAGAGAAATCCTTTGGCAACCAACAAGATGGAGGCTGGCAGCCAGTCCAGCAGCTTGTCACCGCGAATGACGTTCTCGTCGCTGAAGAGCGTGCGACGCTCTTGCAACTCCCACTGGACAATCTGCAGCCACTCCCGCTCGTGCATCTCCGTCAGGCTGATGCGGAAGAAGGTCTCGATGGTGACGAACTGCATCACGAACTCGGTGAAGAGGTCCCGCGGCGGCGATGGAATCGACTCGGGGCTGCGGCGCGGCACAAAGGCGGAGCCTCGTCGCACTGCCAACTCGGTGCTGACGGAGTCGCACGTGATGAGGTTGGCGTCGTCGTCAATGTCGACGTACACCTGCCGCGGTGATCGAGGGGAGAAGCTGTGATCGCTGAGGGGAGTGTTGCGCTCCATCGGGGAGAGCGTCGTCTCGTGCGCGGAGAAACTTGGCCCGCGCATCAAGGACCCTGAGTCAACGATGCTGAGCTTCAGTGCGTCCATGCGGGAAAGGTTTTCGATGTATCCGGCGGCGCG
>JASAOD010001754.1:0-22686 GCA_030849845.1 Crithidia brevicula | reverse complement strand
TATTCATCTGATATACAAGTTCATTAGCTCGCTTTCCTTTGCACACAATAGGCCCTTTGTTTTTGTTTCAGGCATTTTTTTCAAGAACGAAGCAGGTGTGAGCAGAAGAAGAAATAGCAGCAAAGAAAAAACATGCGTCATGAACAACATATAATGTATCTTGAAATCGAATGAGCAAAATAAGGTGGATATTGACCGTCAATACCTCGCCCGCTTTTGCAAGATCAAGGAGCAAAAACGAGAAAGAAAAGTCGGGTTCTGAAAAAAACACATTGAAAGGAAAAAACGCACTGTGGAAAAAGAAGTAGCAGAAAGCAAGAGAACACAATGCACGAATGCATAAGAGAGAGAAGCATTGGTCTCTTTTAGCAGTTTTATTTTTGTGGGGTTTTGAATATTTGAAAAAGTTGGATGAATAGAGGTTTCCACATCCGAACAGCATACTTTGCGTGGATGTTGGAACACTTCTCGCCCAGCGAAAGTCTTAGCGAAAGGATGGAGAAACAATTTCTTCCCCAGTAGTTGCATGCCCTCTGCGGTCATCAAAATAGCTGGGATTGAAAAAAAAAAAAAAGAGAAGCGGTGCCGGATATATTAAAGCCTGTGCTTTTATAGAGAGGACTGCTAACAAAAAGATGTAGCAATACGGATAAGCCAAGTTCCAAGCCACAAACTTGATCGTGCATCCCATTTGAGCTCAGAGATGATGCGCTCCCAGTGAGAAAACCGAGAGAAGTTCGATAGAAGCAGCCTCCCAAACTGCTCACAAACATATTCTCCCATAGTTCAGTCCCATTCGCTCGTCAACTCTACCCATTCGACTTCGCCTGATAAGATAAGCTCGCAGTTCGGTAGGCGTCTGCGCAGCTCTTTCACGCCTCGCAGTGCACAGTTAACCGCAACAATTAGCTGAAGGTTTGATGCACCTACGAGATCGCGGAGGTCAAGTAAAGTACTGTTTTCAGTAACGTGAATCTCTCTCAGCTGCGGACATTCGCTCAGACCCTCTACATCCTGGAGTCCACACTGGTGAGCCACAACCCTCTCAAGGCTCGGCGCACCAACGAGACCGCGGAGAGAACGCAGCTGGCGGTTGCTGGAAACGTAGACCTCCCTCAGATGTGGACATTGGTTTAGACCCTTTACATCCTGTAGATTACAAGATTCGGCCTCAATCCTCTCAAGGCTCGGTGCCCCAGCGAGACCGGCGAGGGAGCACAGATCAAAGCTGTTGGAGACGTTGAGATAGGTCAGCATGGTGTAGCGTTCCAAGCCCGCAAATGATTGTATGCCACAACTGTCGACCGTCAAGCAGCAGAGGCGTAGCGTCAGCGGCACCGTAGAGAAATTGCGCAAAGATTGAAAAAAAAGGAGTCTAATGTCGCTGATCTGCATCTCTACTGCCGCGCTCAGCGCACTACGCACAGCTTCCTCAACGCGTTCGCTAGCTTGACCGTCAATGCCTTGAATAGACAAACTTGTTAAGTTCGGGAATGTCGGTAGTGCACAAAGAAGGGTGCCACACTCTCCATCGCACACCACAGTTGTCCTCTCAGTCTCGGGACCGAGGTGGCGTGCGCAGACACTTCCCTCATGAACGCGAATGTCTAACGCCTCGACTCGGCCTCTCAAATCCTTGGAGAGGAGCCCAAGCAAATCCCGGGATGCGTTGTCTGCATCGAGATGCACCACCATCCCTCGCAGCTCGGCCCACCACAGCGAGTTCAATAGTTCTGGAGACGGCATTTGATGGTGAATTGCTGTGATACACAAAGCAAGCCTCTGCTGTATGACCATCACTTGAACAGAGTCTGAGTAAGGCGAAAAATTGCCAGTAAGAGCAATTAGGTCCAGCCTCATCTCCGGACTCGCAGCAGCAAGAATGGGGGCAGCACTTCTTAGGGAGCTCACGCTCATGAAGCTCATCACCTGCGCAACGCCATTCAAGTGCAGAAGCGACAGTGCCTTACGAACGTTAAGTGAAGAGCTTTTCCTGATAGCCGCGTTGAGGTTTTGGACGTGTCCTCCGTCGGGTGTGGACAGTCGATTCATGAATATAGCCGGTGAGTTGTGTGTCTTCGTGATTTAGAGAGAAAAAATGTTGCCTTTCCTTGAGTGAGTGGAGAACGGAGCAGTTGTCTCAACATTATGCGGTAGAAGAAGAGGTATCAAGCATCCACACATTTCAGAGGGAGAGAGAGATAGAGAGAAAATAAAACCAAGGAAACCACAGCAACATGCTAGAAACACCCTCTTTTGAATCACCTGACAATGACCGCGGTAGCTTGGCATCCATGCCCATTACACACACACCAACCGCACTCTTTACACTTGGTGAAAACGATCATATCCCTTTCCAGCGACTCAGCCTTTTTTGCTTCGCATTGGCCACAGTAACCTTGTTACAACAAAGGACACCCAACCAAGGTGGCAATTTAACACAAACAAGGTGCGTCTCATTAGTGAATGGCATTGTGTTTTCGTATACAGCAACGTAAACGGGAAGCAAACAACCACTGATGAGACGGTAGATGATACACTTTGAAGGAAAGTTCGGCTGAGAAGGCTGGAGACGCCGACAGTACATCCGCAGGACCAATAATCACACTGTGATCTTGAGCAGAATAAAAGCAGATAAGGGAGATGGTAATAGAAAACCAGAAACTCCGTCTGGATTTCTCAACAAGAGAAGAAACGCTGAACAGTTCATTCGACTCCTCACGCCAAGCACCTCACGAGCTGATGCTTGATAAAGTGACTGAGGAAACCAGGAATGATGGCATTTGCCAAACAACGAGAAGCACGTGCTTGCTTGCAATGATGAAAGAAAAGGTCTTCATATTCCAGAGTTGTAGATGCGGAGCCATGAGCAGGACAAGTACTTTTCAGAGCAGCTTAGAGCAGAGAAAAGAGAGATGCCAGCAAGAGAGTTGAGACTGGTACAATACCACACAATGCTAGGAAGACACCGGAAAACCATCAGTACGAACAGCAACGAAAGGGAAGCAGCAGTATGCAGCAATCGACAGCTACTTCAGCGACAGCAGGACTCCCTTAGATCTAAGTAACCGCTGCACTGAATAAAGCTGGGAAGAGTCACCGCAGCAAACAAGAAGAGCAACGCTTTACACGAGCCATCAACAACTCTCACTGCTATCTATTCTTAAGATGTAACGTCTTTCGACCACAAGGAGACCTTGCACCCCAGCACCTCTGAGAAACTGCGCAGCTACAAAAGACAGAAAAGGCTCGTTGTACTTCCATACATAAGCAGATGCCTTCTCAGCTCATTATCAACTGCGCCGCTATTGCTATCCGTCTCAACCCCAGAGAAGTCACTATAATTTCCGTAAAGCAGCAGAGCAACTGAGTGTCCGTAGCGCCAGCTGTCGATACTGGCCAGCAGTGCTCTCAAGGACTGCTACTTGAAAGTGAGTGGCTGAGGATGACGAGAATACGAATCCGTAAAAGAGGTGGAGAGTAACGCTTTCATCTTAAACAGCGTAAGACGTCAATATCGCTGGGCACCGAGTACCTCATCAGCCTCACTACTGACCGCACTACGCACACAATGTCGCTGGAAACTGTTGCAGCCGCTGATATTCAACCAATGCAGAGGGCGTTTGGTAAGGTATGAAGCCTATGAAAGTGCATTCTCATTTACCCGTGCTGCCGCATGCTGTCAGCAAGCATCGCACCAACTGGCACGTAAGCATCCAAGTCGATCAGTAATACGCACAACAGACAGCTTTGCCATGTCCGCGAAAGGCTCCACACATCGTGTCACACACGTGAAAGGAGCGCATGATGTTCCAACATCAGCTCAAATGTCACCTGAGTGTCAAGCAGCTTCATTCACAATCCGACGCTGTGTTGGGAGAGTGGCACACTACATCGCAGCATCAATCATTGCGAGTGCGCAATCACAAGTTCAGCCTCACTGTTGAAGATCAGCAGTCAACCTCAGCTGTCGCTGCGGCGAAAAAAGTCGTCCCCAAACCTCTTCCACCACAGCAGTTCCTCCATGTGGCTCCAGGAGTTTTTAGCGACACAGGGACAAAAGAGTACACGGCACGCAGGAGCAACACCTGCGGTACAAAACTTGTTACCATCGACAGAACGCCAGCGTGTGTGAGGGATCTCTAGTACCCCAATAGGCGAAGGCACTCAGACCTACGATGTGGCCTGCACAGCCCGCATGCAGGTATATTGACGACGAATGCAGCACACATGCTCCTGTACCACAACACGTGCCTGTAGATGGTCAAAGACATAAGCTTCCTAGTGTGCGAAGCCCTTTCGTGATTCCATTGCTGTATGTGACAAGAAAAACAAAAGGAAAGCATAGAAAGATGATGAAAGTGGGCAATGGAGTCTCTTTCTATGACTTCAGTAGAGAAGCGCACCAATTGAAAACATGAGCTTACTCAGCAGCAGAAAGACATGCAGCGAGACAGCGAAGGTATCTTCCACTTTCACTACCACACCGTAAGGAAGCGATGTCCAGCGTCGCAACCTCGTTGTCAGTAACGACTTTAACGCATTGGATCGTATGTTGTTGTTTTGTTTTTTAAAGAAGCTATGCGCGTTGGTACACAGCACTCAAGTACAAAAAAAAACGAGGGAAGATGTGCACCGTCGCGGTGAATATATCGATTTACAAAAAAAAAGAGCATTTGAAAAGCTGTGAAGGCTGCTGGCAGCGCTGCATCATAAAGTGGAGAAAGTAAAACAACAAAGCACTGATGACAACACGAGCAAATCCGCGTGACAGAAGTCTGCTTAAATTGAAGAAAAAATGGAAGAGCGTATATATATTTATAAGTTAAGTCTTCTATGTCCTCTTAGAAAAACTGTGGAAGAGGGCACACTACATGTCAAGGCGTAAAATAAACAAAAAGTAATACAAAGTGAGAAGGGGTGATACCGTTAGTCGTTCGTCGCGAACGTTACTGTGCGTAAGAACGCTAAAAGGAGCTGACAGCAAAAAATCCTCGCAAAAAAGTTTGACAAAAGGACAAAGTAAGAAAAAAAATCTGAGAGATTAGATGAGTACGGGAAAGATACACGTGCTCGAGTGAAGTAAGCGAAACTGTGCGCTTCACGTCCCTCACCAGAGCCAAGGCAATCCAGCAAAATGAGAAAAGCACAATTTAAAAAAGACACAACAAGTATTACGATAAGAACAGAAAATGAAAGGAGCAAGCTAGAAAGGAAAGAACAGAACAAAACTCATATGGGGCGAAGCTTATCTTTCGGGAGAGAATGCAGCGCACGCTTTGAATAAAAGAGTAAGTTACAAAATGAGCAAACAAACTGGCGAGCTACAATCAGAGAGGTTGAAACATGACGCAGGCAGTTGCTTGCGGTGAAATATATCTTTGCTGCTTCAGAGTGGAGCGACAACCAAACCAAAACGGTCTTCTTTTGAGAGGAATCCGATCACCTAGCGCAGCAAATGGTAGCTTACACGCCCCACACCCTCCCATACGCAGACACTCGGGTGAATCGGTAAGCGGCACAATGGAGCTGTAAAGAGCTGCGATCTGATCTCGCCTTTCCTTTGTCAAGTGCAGCTATGTACACTCAGATGGACAAAGAAGCCGCTTGAACAGATGCCGGGGGCTGTGCCACGCAGAGGCAGGAAGGGTGAGGAGGTGAAAGAGAAAAGCGAACCGTATGTGCAGTCCTCACTGCACCGCTGCCTTGTGCAGTGGTGACATACTGGCCCATCTACATAATCCGTTTCACCTCCGGGACGAAAGAATGAAGCACCGGTTGGGTAATCCGATACACAAGCCCGCTGCGCACATGTGGGAATGCGCTTTCATTACGCGTTGCAATGCACGTCGTACGCGCGTCTCCGTGCGAGTCACCAATTCCTGTGTAAAACGTAGTCAACTAAGCCTTTCTGTGACACGCTCTCATGCATCTCAATAAAATCTTCCGAATAACTCTCATTCCTGATAAAGAAAAAGCCGATGGATGCTCCACGAGGGGTAACCACGGCGTACCTGAGCCTCCTACTCGTGCGCAAGACATCGACGCTTTATACGTCGCAGCTCCTCGCTTCAAGTGACGTGAGACGCGGTGCATTAGCCAGCCCAGAGAGAGTTTGTAAGTTAAGGTTTTCCGAAACATCGACGTGAGTGAGTTGGGCACACTCATCGAGTCCGCTAACGTCCTGCAGATCACAGCCGCGTGCTACAAGTGCTTGGAGGCATGGCGAGCCTGTGAGACCTGACGGACTCCGCAAATTCATGTTTAGACTGACGTTGAGAGATGTGAGAAGCAGGCATCTGTTCAGGCCTTCCAAACTCTCTAGGTTGCAGGTGATTACCTCCACTGTTGTTACATTTAACACTGCAGAGAGAGAGGAGAAGTTCCTCAGCCCTAAACAGCTTTCTATGTAGAAGCTGGTGAGGCATATACTGCACCTCAAGTGGGCCACCGAGCTCAGCCCACAGTTGAAAAAATGTTAGCACAGCAGCTGTTTCGCCTCAACAAGCGCAGAGAGGTAGCGAAGATCGAAAACAACTCAAAAGGCTCAGATCACTGGGAAGCGTCAGTGAGGCCATCCGCAGGGCTTGAACCACGGCATCAGCTCCGCGCATACTTTCATCAGCATTCCCGGACCATATAGACAGTTCTGTCAGGTGCGGATAGGCTGACAGCGTACAGAGGAGGTTGCCGCACCACCCATCGCACATTTGTGCGGGGTCATTCGTGCACACCGTCTCGAAGAGGAATTGAACGTGCAGAGTTTTGACCTGACGCTGTAGAGTGTCGTTGAGGAGCGTCAGTAAATTACTGTGTGTGTTGGTGGTAATGAGGTCCAGTGGCAACCCGTCTTGTTCCGCTTACCATAGTGTATAGACCAGATGAAGCGACAGTGTCGCTGCTTCGCTCACATCGAGAAACCAACGCAAGTCATGTTGGCTTACTCACACTCCACTNTTGGCTTACTCACACTCCACTGAATGTATTACCCGGAGTCAGAGGCTCTTCAAGTGCCTCTGCATCGAGTCTCATCTGCGGGCACACAGCACCCAGAATGCTGGAATGCGTGTAAAGTGCGCAAGGAGATACGAAGCTCGTCACCTGCGCAATGGGATCGGACTGCAGACGCTACAGTGCATTACGAGTGACGCACCTCCTCCAACATGGCAAGATAGAGAGGCACTCAAGCCTTCCACATGTCTTCTGTATCTGAAATAAACCAAGCGGCTGTGACCCTCGCTTGCGTCTGTCATCTTTTGTAGTTAATGCATCTTGAACAAATTGTGTCCGTACGTGTGTTTTTCACAGTTAACGTTATGTTTTGGTGGTGTTGCCGTTGTCGAAATGAACTGCCTATTCACGGAGTAGCGGACGTGCAGTGCAATAGAGACGCAGAAGGTTCGGGCACAGAAATGCAAGAGGAAGACAAACGTGAATGTTTGAAAGAGAGGCTTGCACAACATGAAAGAGAGCACCTCAAGCAGGCTTCACCAAGAGTGAGAGCTGCGCCGATACTATCAGCCCTTCTGAAAGGCTTTATCTCTGCATACCGTTCATCTCAACTCCGCGTTTGAGGTGCTCACATGCATATAAAAAAAAAGGGTTTTTATTTGCTTTTCCATAGTCAAAGGCACTTGGCATACGGGAAACAATACTGTGAAAGTTCAGCACGCAAGTAAGGAGAGACATGCGCTACATAGAAGTAGGTCACTTGCCTTCTAGAGGATTGAGATATGTGAAGTAGTTGCAATGCAATCCCATACGGGAAGAGCAGGTAACAGTCTGGCGTTTGAAGCACGGAATAAGCTTCTCCGCAAAACCAACAACAGCCCGAATCATCCTCGAGAAGATCCTCACACACTCGTAAAAGCCCCAAATAGATGTTCTAAAGTCACGGCAATAGGCGCGATAGAGCATTTCATCAACGAACAAACAGGGTGTCAAGCACGTCAGCCTGGTTCACCGGCAGTTGCAGAGCGTCTCGCTTACAAGGGGACAAGTACATACAACCAGACAGTTCAATGCGGCTTTCTCGGTAGCGTTGCACACATGCACACACACCCATACTTTCACGTCATGCACCAGTTCAATACACCGATGAAGCTCGCCGCTACTATAGTGTCCGAAAAGGAGGAGAACTCATCTCCTTCACCTAGTACGTCATCGGTACTGGAGTTAGCGACTTAATGCAGACAGACATAAGGTTTCACTTGGTGGTACAACAGATGGTCGTCTCTAACGCTACAGCCATGAACAGTAAACAATTCGAGGTTGATGGATCTCATAAGGCCGCTAAAGTCGCTCAACAATGCATTGTTGCCGAAGAGTAAACCAGTAATCTTCGGGCAGCTTCTTCGCTCGCAAAGGCTACGATCGTCGCAATGCCTCGCGTCAGCTACCTCAAGACCCTGCGCTCCAGTAAGGCCGTCAATACTTTATTTCAGACAGGTCTTGTTATCGTCCAGGTTCAAGTCATCCCAGCCCAAAGAGCAGCTCAACCCATTTACATCGAGGAGCTTGCATGAAGAGCCTGTTACCGTGCTGAGACAAGGTGCACCAGCAAAGACCACTGAGACTCTTTGAAGATGCGTTCTTTGACTCACCATATCTTGTGTAGCTTGGGACAGCTTCCAGCACAGTCTGGTTTGGCCACTACGTACCGTATGGCAATGCACCCTTCAAGGCCTGTCGACCCTCTTAGACCTCTGATGTTGTACAAGAATTTGTTGACTCGAAGTTTGGCCTTTCTCAGTCGCAGACAGCTACTTAGTCCATCGAGATTGCGCAGTACGCACTCTAATGCCTCAATTACTATTCCCAGCACGATACGTCAGCACGAGAAGATATAATACGCAGAGGCTTCTTGAAAGAGACACTGACTTCTGTTAGGTTTGGGAGGCTCGTCAAGCCCGCCACAGATCGTACTATGCCGGTGTGGGCTATCAGAGGATGCACATCAGACGATTCCTCAAGTGGCGTTTAAAAACTAAAATCAGTTTCATCATAACAGAATCAAGTAGCTAGCAGGCAGCAGAGCAGCCAAAGAAGGGCGCGGGTTACAGTGACGGGAACCTGCGCTGCTCTCACAGCAATGAAGACACCCTCACCGGCGGGAGACCTCTTGCGCATGATGTCCACCTCCATCAATGATTGAGGTTTTGCTTTTGCGCTACGGAGAACGCTGCAGCTGCCATCGCACGTTGATGCAACACAGCGTCACCGTTTTGCTGCACGCAATCGTCTCATCAAGATTCATTGTCCGTATGCCTCGACGCGCACGCATGCATAGCACCGTTATCATCAATCTTTATTCAGCACGGATTAACTCGTATCAGAATGAGCAGCGATAAAGTCTTCTTGAGTACAGTGTCTGTAAAGAGCGACAGCATGTCGCTGTGTGCGCTGTTCACAGCGAGACACTATGGCAGAAAGCGTCGCTCAACCTACCACAGTGAGCGCGCTGGTGAGCAAGCCTGCTCACAGAAGTTCCATACGCTCAGACACTACAATTTTAATCAAGACAGTTTGGAAAAAGGTGTCTTACTGCCAACTCATAATTTGCTGACATGTGCTCAACGAGTGCTTCCGCATGGAGATCTTTCAGCGGACCCAGAGGAACCACTTTGTGAAAAAAATCGCGTTTGCCGACGTATACACTCATGAAGTCCATAACCTTGTCCAGTGACGTTTCGCTGGAAGCATATAAGTGTGGTGTATGGATGAGTTCAGAGGGGCTGCGCGTCAAAGAAGCATCGAAAGTCTTCCATGGTGACTGTACATTGGATTTACTCAGTGTGGCATTTCTCTCGATGAGTATGTTTTCCTGTGCGTGTTGCAATTGGTGATAGCATGTGTCCTTCCAGGAGGTGTGGGCCGTGCACAGCAACATGAAGAGAAATTCGTTGAGAGAGGCAAAGAAAGTGAAAAGAATAAGGGAGAGGCATATCATTACAGTTCTCGTCAATACATGAGCGAAAGTGCAATTGTCGCCTTGCACGTGGAGAGACGCTATCGCAGAACTGCATAGACCAGACTGCTACTCATGTATCATTCGATTATTTACCCAGCAGTACATCACATTTCGTAAAACAGCTTTTGGTGAGTAAAGGTAGCAGCAGCACATTGCTGTTTGGTTGTTTCATCAACCACTCGTTGCGAAAGCGCGATTAGTTTTAAAGAACAGAACGTACAAAAAATAGTCGAGATTTTAAAAAAAAGAGCAAATACTTGCGCAAGAGAAAAGGATATGAGAGGAATGGTCGTGTGCAGCTGCTCACATTGCAGTAAACGCTACTCACTTTTTATCTTTCGACCGTCCGCTTGAGTGGGCTTAGAAACCTTAGAGATAAAAAAAGGTTGGTACGATCAAGCCAATCGGCCGCGATACGAACCATCCAAGAGATTCAAAAGTATAAAATAAAGTTATATTGTTGACCTTTTTCTCAGTGTTGAAGACACAATAGTAGAGAAAAAAAAAAGAAAAAATGTCTTAGAATTGGCGTTATCTACCGGCAAGACTCACGAGAACAGGGACGGTGCAAACGCACAGAGCATGCGCATCTACACACGAACCGTAGTACGTACATCTTGCGTAACGGCGGTGCATTTCATGTCAGTTTAACTGGGGTAAGTCGATAAAAAAGAAGCGAAAAAAAAAAGATAGAGCAAACAAGCAAAAGAGGCGAAAAAAAAAAAACGTTTGCTTGAGCCACAGGCTAAAAGCCTTTTGAGAAAATTAGTAGGTGTGTGTATTGTGTGTGCGTGTGCTAGGCAGTCATGGTGGCAAGCGCAAAGACAGCTGCACCAACCAGAGCTGCATACCAGTTGGTGTACACTGCATCAATGACACACGTGCCCCAGTGGTTGATGACGATCTCGATGTCCATGGTGTTGGCGTGGCTGAGCCTCTACTCCACCTTGCACTCAATGCAGCGGCCCGCAATTTCACAACGAGGCAGCGCAAGAGGCGCGCTCGCCGTCCTTGACCAAGTACCCACTGGCACAGAACAGACACCTCCAGTCAACGTAGCTCGTGCACTGAGGATCGGTGGAGGCGAAAACAGGGCCCTCTGTGCGGCTGGAGCCCTACGCGATCACGTCCCAGCCCATATGTTGATTCCACTAGTAGCTCAGCTGATAGCCATCTATGCACGACGTGCAGCGGCGATCTACGACGCGGCTGCGGCAGTTTGTCGTGCAGAGCTCGCAGCGGCCAGAGGAGGCGTAGCACCCCTCCTCGCACCACAGGCAGTGGTTGGTGAGGCAGCTGCAGCAGTCCTCGATCCCGCAGCTGCTCACAGCTCTCGCGACCGAGAAGGATGCCGCAAGTACCGCAACAACGCGCAACACACACAAAGAAACACACTCATACTAAAAAGGTGAACAGAATATCGTAAACAACATTTAAAAAGGTCATACAAAAAATACTAAGTAGGCTGTGATGTGGGAAATGTGTCAAATCGATGAGGTAGCTGGCGAAGAAACGGACCCAAGAAAAGCTAGAATAAAGAGGACAAGTGCGATGGCTATCGTGATAGAGGTTCGGCTTTGAGAGCCGGCTATGGCGTTAACCTCACTCAGTGGGAAAACTGCCGACGTCGATTGCGTGAAAACATGAGCTGACGTACGGCAGCAGAAAAAAACACTGAGAATGAGCGAAGGACGAATTATGAAACGGAAACCAAGAGAAAAAATTACGCATTTCCAATTCAGCATCAACCACGTATTACGCACGTTGCAGAAGCATAAAGAAGAGAAAAAAGATTACCGGAAGAAAAAAGAAAATGCCAATTACGACTAACAAGTACCAACGACGCATGCGAAGAGCTTAAAACATTAGACCCCGTTGCACACTAGCTAGTCTGGAGGCGCTCGCCTAACATAAAAAAAAGGAGTCATCGATAATTTAAACGCTTGCTTGACATGTTTTGTAAATGTCATTTTCTACAGGTAATAGGTATGCAACACAGAAGTATAGTTCAAAGCACTGTCCTCTCAACAACCGAGGATCAAAGACAAGGCACGTTTGCACCTACTATAAAAGCCGCAAAAAAAGAAAAACAAGGCATGGACCTTGAATTGCGCCATTCTTGCACAGTAGCGACAGTAGCCAACTTGGATGTTCTCAAAAGACGCAGCACAAGGTGAGCGACTAAGTGACGCAAAGTGGCGCAAAAACAAAAAAAAAAGAATAATTGCGATGAAGCGACAGAATAGCAATAAACGAGGACGCGTCTGTACATGTATGCACTACAAACAGATAAACACTCAAATACGTACATCGACAGAGGGATCGAAGAAGTGAGTCTTTCACGCTCGTGCTGTAAAGACATAAATGTTTTAAATTGGGACACCTGGAAACTCGCGGAAGTCTGTCAAGGGTTTGCTGTTGTCCAGGTAAAGCTTCCTAAGCCGCGGACACCTACCGAGGCCATTGATGTTATGTATCCTGCAGTTCACCGCAATAATCCCTTCCAGACTCGGCGCGCCGGCAAGACCGCTGACGTCCCGCAAATATCGGCACGCATTGAACTTGACCCCGACGAGCTGCGGGCAGCTGCCCAGACCGGCCACATGTTCCAGTCCGGTATGAGTTGCGTCGAGTAAACGCAGAGACGGCGCACCAGCAAGCCCGCTGACGTCCCGCACGCCCATATTTCTGGCAATGTTGATGCATTCAAGATGCGGACACGTGTTGAGACCTTCTAAACTGCGCAGCTCCCGATTGCAGCTCACAATGAGCCTCTTGAGAGACGGCGCACCAGCAAGGCCGCGAGTACTCTCCAGCCGCTTGTTGGAAGATGCGTGGAGCTCGCGGAGGTTGGGACAGCTGCCAAGGCCGTCCAAAGTTCGCAAGTCGCATCCCTGCATCTTCAAAACTTCGAGGCGCTGAGCCCCTGCCAGACACGAAGCATCTTGCAGCTCTGCATTGTGAGAGACATCAAGTGTGGTGAGGTTTGGACAGCTCAGCAACTCCGACACGGATGTTATCCCGCACGACATGGCCGTCAATGACCGCAGATGCTGTGCTCCGGACAACGCGGCGAAGTTGCCGAGCTGCGGCACGTAGCTGATATTTACCTCATCAACTGGCAGCTGTGTTACTGTACGCAGGGACCTCGCAACATACGCAGATACCCACTCATCGTCTGTAGATCTGTTGCACTTGATGGACAGCTTCTTCAGATTGGGAAACATTGGCAGTGCGCACAGAATGCTGCCGCACTTCCCGTCACATGATGGAGCACCTTCCTCTACACAGGCGGGCACAGTGGTCAGCTGAACGTCCAACGTCTTCACCTGAAGTTCGAGACCTTCGGCGAGGATAGTCAGTACATCGCTGCGTGCGTTGTTGACGGTGATGTCTAAGGGCAACCCGCACCGACTTGCCCACCATGTTAAGTGTGCAAACTTGGGCGACTCCGGCGTCTCTGCTGTTGCCCGCAAACGACAGTGCAGCCACTCAAACCACACTCTTGCTGAAATCTGCTCCTCTTCCATGTTAGGAGTCCAGGCAAGCGTCTCAGCGTCCAGTCGCATCTGCGGACTCACAGCACCCAGCGTGTGCACGATAGAAGCAAGGACGTCTTCTCGTAGAAAAGTGATTACATGCACCAGAGGATCGTATTGCAGACGCAGTAATGCTCCGGGAACGTCATCTTCTTCGTCGTCCAGCGCTTTTTGATAATCCACAGTGTGGTTGTGGAGACGCGTCTTTCGCTGCTCCTTGTCGCTGGTGGCGTCCATCGTCGATGTTGAAGAGAGTGAGAAAAGTGTGGCGCAAGAGTAGCTGAAAAGGTGGCTGAAAAGGTCCTCAAAGAGAGAGGAGGCTGTATAGGAAATACAGAACCGAAGGAGAGGAGAAGGTAGAGGAGATGTTTGTTGCAGCATTGGGTGTGGCAGCCAATCTTTATTGGCCTCAGGTCAAAGGCCTGCGCGGAATTCAGCTTCTCCGCTTCTCTCTGACAAGAGAAGCCCTCCTAGACGTATGCACGTATCTCCCAGTAAAGTGCAGTACTGAAGGGCAACATCGAGGTTTGTACAGTCGCTTAACATTTCCCCGGAAAGGTGAAGCAGCTAGATACAAGGAATATCCCAGGTTAGAAGCTGATACGCGCCAAAGACTGAACCAGGAGCCTGAGGGCGTCAAGTGCTGCTGTCAAAGAGATCTTTGAAACAGAGAATTGTAGAGAAATCGGAAAGAGAAACAAGATGTTCTGCACCTGCAGATTCCTCTTCTAAATCAGGGCAGCTAAAACAAAAAGATATAAGGAGCGAGTGCTAAGCAGGAAGGCGGTCGGTATGAAAGAAGTTATGAGTGTAATATGTGCACAGTGGGAGAAAAACGACCTCATCACAAGGTCAGGGAAGTCTCTGAAAGATTATATTGAATGATTAGAAGGCTAAGAAGAAGAAAACTGCTGAACGGAACCTCCACATTGCCATGATGCGGGCAACCCCTTTACAACGACGTATAGACCCTTTTTCGTACTCTAGGTAATGATGCTGTGAGAAGAGATATATAGATGACAGCTATAATACGGCCAGAT
The DNA here is from genome assembly GCA_030849845.1 of Crithidia brevicula. Classification (NCBI taxonomy): domain Eukaryota; phylum Euglenozoa; class Kinetoplastea; order Trypanosomatida; family Trypanosomatidae; genus Crithidia; species Crithidia brevicula. The sequence continues at coordinate 8,137 of JASAOD010001754.1, read as the reverse complement.
GGGCGTTAATTGGTAACGAGACTGGACGAAATGAACTGATAGGAGAGAGATGAAGGGTGGAAAGAGTAATCTGTTATGCGCACTGCAGATCTTGCTTTCCATGTCTACACATTGCCTCACATAGTTAGTCGTCGTCCATCACTTTGTCCCCCGTTCACTATCGCTTCTTACTGTCTAGCAAACTTTGGCTACCATCGACCCCCTCAGAATTTTTTTTCTTAGGGCGAGAAGTACGTGTTTAGCCATGGCAGAGCAGTTGGAGCTGCTCCAGTTACAACGCCAGTGCAGTACTTAACCCCAAAGTTGCGCGAGTAAAATTCCTCGGCGTTGTAGATCTCCTTGACGCAAAAGAAAACGACTTTGGTGTTCTTCTTGCGATGCCGACCATTCACGTAGCGCAAAAATGCTTCCAGATGGTAATGGCATCCAATGCCGCCGAAGCCGTTGCGCTTCCTCTCTGCTGCGACAATGGGCATATGGTCCGTCACCATGGCTGTTCGCGTGTCTGGACTAAGCTCGCCTGTCACGCGGCGGTATTTCAAGTAGCTCCAGATGGCGGTGGGCTCTGCGTGTGCAGAGTGGCGAGCCTGAAATTCTCCCTGCTCAGGCTCTTCTGCATCCTCCTTAAGGTGCGCATTAAGGGTAACAAGTTCAAGGCTCACCGTCTACCTCTGCTGATCGTATTGCGCAACCGTCTGTATTTGCCACCGGCTACTGCAGCCCAACCCGCACTTGATGCATCGATGAACGTCACCAGATCGTAGTTGTGCTCCTTGTTAGTAGCAGCTACTTCCGGTGCAACCTTGTGCCAGGAGTTCAGTAATATTGCAGCGCCGGTAGACGCACAGGCGTCGATGGCCTTGGGGGTGAGGAGCGGAAGCCGCTCATCCCAGTCGTCACCGTCGGAGATGTTTCTGGAGACTCCTCGGTACGCTCGCAGAGCGAAGAACATCATAGAGGGGTTCAGGCGCGTAGTATGCATGGCATGCATGAGGAAGGACACCAGGGCAACAAAGGATCGTCGCGTGAAGGAGGTTTTTTTCGTGTGGCTAAGCCGAGCTTGGCCATCGCTTTGACCTGGTTGCGTACCTCCCGGCACCTCCCTGTCCACCTGTACTTTTAACCGAGAAACACCGTGTCCACCTGAGCGAGGCGGAGAAGCTCCTCGTCCGCCTTGTGGAGCAATCCATCCTGAGAAGGTGACGTGAGAAGGTTGGCAGCGGCCATTCGTGTAAGAACGGCACGGACTGTCTGGATGAAGCAGTGCTCCAGTCCCTCCTGAGCTGCGATCAATACGTTGTCTATGCAGGTAACAATTGACACCTCAGTCTCGACGTCTGTAATTACCCAGGTGATTGCCTGGCCAATGGCCACGCTCCACCGAGCACCCATTGGAACCGTGCACATGCAGTAGTTGCGGTCGAGTGTGCGAAAGACGAACATATTGCCGAGCGTCTCCGGCAGGGGAATAGCATCGTAGTACGCCTCAAAGTCGATCTGCAGGCAGTATCGGGAGCGTCCAACCACCTGACGAGTGGTGAGACGCGATGGATGCCGCAAGAGTGGGACAGTGTACTTTGAGACGATTGCGTTGAGATGGGGCTTCGTGATGATACGCCGCCGGCCTTTGAGCTCCGGCTGGTTAAACATGCTCAACCCATGCAGCCCTGTGAGCAAGATGTCATCCCGATGCACGAGTACCGGACACTCCTCCGCTTTGCCGTACTCCATCATGTGAGCAACGTCTTGAGCCGCAATCCTTGCGATCTTCATTGTGCGGCTCGTGACCAAGCCTGCGAAAATCTGCGACTGCAAGACGAGATGAATGTGGCTGCTTCGACGCTCCCCAGAAAAGCCTATCGCGCTCGTCGAAATATGCTTGCTGCCGTTAATGGCTGCTTAGAACCCTCCATGAGGAATGGTCGAAGGGTTTGAGGGAGGGAACGGCTGGCCGGAAGAGATCCCTTTTTTTCAGGTATGGACGAACGAAGTTCAGCATCATGACGCAACAGTCAGCACTGTGGCGCACCTGCTTTGAGCAGGTTCCGAAAGCGATTGGCACTAGGCTCGTGGAGTACATCAGTATTTGACGTACAATCTCCTTCTGAAGCTCAGCGTTAGGTGCCGAGTCATACAGGATGAGCGTTGGGCGGTTTCGGTCCACCTTCCGCACTCCAGCAATCCAGTGGTTCCGTGCATATTCCGGAAAGTGACACAACTCCCCACTGATGACACGCAGCAGGATGTTGGTGGCCGGCGCATGTGACATAACGGACAGCGTGTCGCATGAGAGTCACAAACGAGGAGGAAAGTGTACACACCTGGAGATAGAAGCGCAACAAGCAACACTAAAAAAAAAAATGAAGAAAGAGAGGGATGCACTGCCGGCTGCACACCGGTGTATTGCAGACACCGCATAGCAGATGCGGTGGACTTGCGTTGCAGGAGAGCGGCAAGTCATAGGCCAGAAAAAAAAGCTAAAATTAATGAGAGACTCGATTGAAAGAAGCAAACGTCGAGCACAATAAAGGCTAGCAACCATGCCCGCTGCTTGGGGCGTCAGACGGCGGACACAACACCATCAGCAGCGCACCAGGCCTGTGTGTGACATCGAGTTGTCGCAGGCCAGCACCAGGCAAAGCGCCTCATTGGACGGTGAGTCGTGGCAACACGTTCACGAAAGAAAAGCAGGTCGCTCGCAAAGCACAGAAAAAAGGGGGGCAAAACAAAACGGACTAGGAGACCAAATATATTGGAGAAGACAAACAAGGCAACACACGTCAGAGCGGTGCGGAGAGGGAGAAGGGAGGCGCGGAGGAGGAGGAGTACATGCAGAGGTACGTGCACGCGCTGGCACCGCCGCGTGTCCGCCCTCTCACCGCGCGGCAGCCGAGCACCACAACGCTCATCACGCACGGGGCGACCAAGAGGGAAAGAGGGAGCGCACTCCACACCAGCTGCCAAGCGAAAAGAGGGCGGCTACACAGGTGTCGAGAACATCGCGAGCGCGCTGGCGGCAAACACCAGCACCCACACAGCTGCTCCGCTCAGTGCCGGCCCACGGGCAACGTTGCGCGGCGGTGCACACCTCGGATCCGATGCCAGCTCCTCGCTCACTGCGCAGAGAGTGCACTTAGAGGAGTTGTCAGGGCTGCACTCCAGGCAGTGCTCTACCTCGCACGCCGCTCCCGTTGTCGTATAAGTCGCGCTGGATGACGCCGGCGACGAAGACTCGGCTCCACAAGCGTTAGCCGTCGAGCAGTCCGCTGCCCTCATTGCGGGATCGACAAAAAACACTTGAATCTTCGACACCCACTCCCTGGGAATGCAGCCGCACAGACTGTTGCCCTCCAAGCGCGTCACTTGCACGCTCGTCATCGAGCCCCACGAAGCCGGCAACGAAGCTGTCAGCGCGTGGTTTGACAAATGCAATACCTGCAGAGAGGGCATGGACTTCCACGCGCTGAGCAGCGAGCCCGTGAGTAAATTATTCGACAGATTCACAACTTGTAGCGCCGGCAGCACACCCCACGCATCGGGCAGCGTAGCCGTCAGCGCATTTACAGAGAGGCCCACCGACTGCAGACGAGGGATACCGCCCCAGCTCGCAGGCAACGTGCCCTTCAGCTTCTCACCAAAGCCCGGGAAAGAGAGCGACGCAATCATCACAGCCGCGCCGTCCGCGTCGTCGGCCGGCTCAGGCAGCGCCAAGGTCCCGGTGGAGCCGGACGAAGCGTAGTCGTCCCCGTGCACAGCAAGACCCACTCCATCAACCCCGCAGCTCACGTATGACCACGCGCAGAAGTCCGTCCCCATCCAGCTGCCGGCCAGAGCAGGGTTCGACGCTGGGAAAACCTGCAGGAACTTCAGCGTGTTTGCCTGCTCCACCTCATTGAAGCTCGAAGTCGGGACGCTGAGCGCTTGAGAAACATCCACAGCGAGCAGCAACAGCAACGCAGCGACCACTGTCATGCGGCGCAGTGGGTAGTTCAGACGCACCATGACTGCAGTACACACACAGACGGAAAAGGGCGCGAAAGGGGTAGGGGGTAGCACACCAGAAAGATGCGGGAGAGCGCTAGCGGAGTGCAGCACCGAGGAGAACCAATAAAGCGCATTATACGAAACCGTGGGTGGCCCAAAGTGTCATATGTTGAAAGAAGGAGAAGGAAGGTAGATCACAGAACCTATTGAACGGAAACAGCTATAAGCTTATGGAGTTAGAATTCGTCATTGAGCAGTATAGAAAAGAAACGAGAGAGCTAAGAATTTGATGTGTGTGGGCAGTGCAGAAGAACGCATGTGTGACGTCACAGCAAAGAGGAACAGAGGGGATGAGCAAGAAAGAGCGTGAAGAAGGGGAGTAGCATAAACGGGCGATGAGAGAGGCAGAAAAGGCGTGTATCGCAGGCGGTTCATGTGAGGCTGCACGCACACACGCAGCGCACCACACGGCACAGAAAGGCGCCACACGCATGTCCGGCATCGCAGAGGCACCACTTAGCTGAGTGCACACACCCCAGCAGCGAGCAGCAGGTGGCACATCCGCACCAACACCACACGCCATCACACCGCATCACGGCAATGTGAGTGTGTGTGTGGGGGGGCGGAGGGAGGGGGGTGATACCAGCGCAGCCCCGACGGCGGCCCCTACCCGCGCCGCAGCGCAGGGCACAAAGGGAAAGCACACGCATCTGGGCAGCGGCCGCACACCGCAGCGCAGCCACCCAGGCGCGGAGGGGAACTTGTCCCCAAAGTCGATGAAGTTGCAGCGAGAAGAACAAAAAAAAAACCTGAAGGCCCTGAGAAAGGGAACAAAACAGAGAAAGAAGAGATGAGAGAAAGAGAGGGAGAGGGAGAGGGCCAACGCACACGCATCAACACACACACACACACACACATACACACAGACAAACACCCAAGGAGAAGCACAAGCGCAAGTGCAGGGCACTCGTCACGCTAGCCCAGCATAAGAGCGCCATTTTTTGTTGTCGTAATTCGATGTGTTTGTATGTTTTCGTGCGTGTTGCGTATAAGGAAGCCCTCACCCAAACACTAGTCGCACAGATAGTCGAGTTGCAATTGCGGTAACAGCCGCGGCTCAGCGTCGTTGTGTGTCAGCGTGTGGGTATCTGCATATCTTTATGTCCATCGAGGTGTACAAGTGGGAATCGCCGCCGGTACATATATCGTGAATAAGCGCTGACGGTCAAAGACACACACGCACTGACATCTCAGCAGCACACCTCCACGCAGACACCACGCACAGCACACACGTCACAACAACCATGCAACACACCAAGCAGTGCAGCACATCCAAAATAGAAAAGAAACAGAAACAAAAAAAAGAGGCGCTGTCAACAAGCACACTTTGTCCGGTGCTCCACACACTTGCACAGGTTGACCCCGCGTGGTGGGCACATAATTAAATATTTACGTGAAGTCAATTTAGTTGTTATCTCCTGCATGATCAATTGACCTTGATTACGTTGAATGATTAGCACCCGACGTACGCCAGGCAACGCATCAATGCTGCAGGCCCGCACGCTCTCGGTGGCAACACTGAGTTTGGAGACACAACATGAGGCGTACGGGTTCACATGCACATCCGCTTGCAAGACGCAAGACGCGTAGCATTTGCCGGAGGAGCAGAGGGCCACTTGACGCTTCCGCTCCTTCGCAGATAAAATAAAAGAATAAAAATAGAACACTTGCACCTTACAGTGAAAGGCGGGGGAAAAAAAAAAGCATTCGAACGTTATCCAGATTTAAATTCTTTATCAATACTGCGTTCGATGAAAAGAAAAAGACAGAATGCAAAACGGGTATTGCGGTAGGTTTTTTTTTTGAAGAAAAGTTGGTTTATTTACAGTAACGGCTTTGGTGAAAATTTAGAAAAAGAAAAAAAAAGTTAGCATGCAGCTGTGTGAGAAATCTACTACGCATGCCAGTGTGCCACGAAAGCCATTCGCGTTTTCAATGGGCCGAGACGTGCACCCGTGGCGCTGCTCTACACGCACGCACCGCACCACGTCGCACGCACCAGGCGTGGACACTACTTCGTTGCGCAAAAAATAACAAAAAAAAAGACATGAAGTCAAGCCACACAGAGAGAAAAGAACAAAGAAAAAGAGAGCACTGAGAGACAGAAAAACAGAAAAAAGCACTTTGTTAAATACCGTTACTTTAGGGATGAAAAAAGAGCTTATTGCCCTGATGGCATCTTAATAGAGAGAGAGAGAGAGAGGAACTCACACCGTGAGTGCACGTTAGCTGCGTGCACGCCGCGTTATTACTTTCACACGCAGTTTTTTGGCTGTCGCACACAACCAACCACTCCGCAGTACAACCACACACAAGCATACGCTCAGGTGGCGCAGCCGCGGGAGGCAGAGAAGACGAGGACAGCACAGCAGCGAGTGAGGCGGCTTGTGCTGCAGAAGAGAGCAAAACAAAAATCTTGAAAGAAAGAAAGGCAGCTGAACAGCCGGTGGCGCGGGTACGGTGGGCACGTGTGCGTCGCACGCTGGTCAACGAAAGAATGCGGCCCGCACACACGATTAGTGCACGAGGAGGCGCACGCGTCGCAATAGGGAGTGTGAGCTCTGGCACCCTCTGCTCCCCACGCGGCGAGGTCCCTCTGCAACCCGACACGCGCACACAGCTATCAACACTAACAGATGAAATAAATAAAAAACGAAAAGGAAAATGAAAATGAAAATGGCGTGGCCCGCGAGCGCGAAGATGAATCGAATCTGTGTGGTCTGCAGGCACACTCACACACACAAAAAACAAGACGAGAAGCGAAGAGAAGAGAAAAGGGTTCGTGCACTGCCGCACTCTAGACAAGGAGAGGGGGAAGGTGTGGGCAGGGTCGGCAGGGGCCCGTTGAACAGGTGAAGGGCGGTGTGGTTGGCGCTCGCGTCTTTCGCACCGTCACAGCGCTCGAGGAAAAGCACGAGGCACCTCAAGATAACGGGCAGAGAGGAGAAGGGTAACAGCGCATGCAGGCGTGGCCACCTGCACACCGGCGCCATTCACCACCGCACACGCCACGGCAACCACAGCAGCAGCGGCACAGCGCAGCCTCTTTTTTTAGTACGGCGAGTCCGGTGTCTGCGCGAACGGCTCCTCGTCCCTCCCCTGTGCGCCCTCGAAGCGCTTCGCCTCCTCCTCCTCGCGCTGGCGCCGGCGATAGAAGCGCACGCTCAGGCCCACAGCCAGCCCCACCAGCAGGCCCCCAAGCGCACCCAGAACACACCACAGCGGGATCAGGTTCGGGCCGGACTTCTTCTTTACCTCCTCGGGCGCGCTCGTCTCGGCAGCGCACGCGTTCGCGGTCGCACAGTCGCTCCCTGACACCGCATCGTCCGCCGTGACCATCTTCCCCGCCCACTCCTCAGGCAGGCACCCGCACAGACCTGTCCCCGTCAGCACAACGCGGGACAGCTTGGTCAGTGCACCCCAGCTGGCAGGCACAGCACCGGACAGCGCATTCCCGCTCACGTCCAGGGTGCTCAGCTTACCCATCCCGCTCCACGCAGACGGCAGCGTCCCCTTGATCCCGTTGTTCGAAACGTTCAGCGTCTCCAGACGTGTCAGACTGCCCCAGCTCGCTGGTAGCGTGCCCGTCACGCTCGTGCCTTTCCCCTGTACGATCAGCGAAGTCATAGCAACCAGCGACCCTTTCACGTCGGCCGGAAGCTCTGGAAGCGTTGCAGTCCTCGTCACCGCCTGCACAGACACATCCAGCTGCACCGCCCCGTTTAAAGCCAGCGCTGGGAGCGCCGCAGTCCTTCCCAGTGCACGTCCGGATAAGTCCAGCTGCACGGACCCGTCTGTCGCACAGCTCACATGCGACCACGAGCAGTAGTCCATGCCCGTCCACTCCTCCGCCAGACTCGCGTCCATTGTCGTGAAAGCACGCAAGAACTTCAGCGTGTTCGTCTGCTCCTCCGTCGTCGTGGTCGTGGACGAGGAGCTGTCATCCGTCTGCTCCTCAGACTTCGTGGTCGTGGACGAGGAGCTCTCATTCGTCTGCACATCACACGCGTTTGTTGTAGCACACGTTGTGGCCGTCACAGCATCGTCAGCATACACGGAAACGGCGTACGAGTTCTTCCACGCATCAGGCACG
>JASAOD010001753.1:0-22442 GCA_030849845.1 Crithidia brevicula | reverse complement strand
CGAAGGACAACACGAACAACAATCGCCTCTACCGCATTGGGTTGAACGAGACGAAGCTGGGCCTGGTCGCCCCACCGTGGACCATGCCGGCCTACGCCTACCTTCTTGGTTCTCGCCAGGCAGAACGCATGCTGCAGCTGGGGGAGACCCCGGTCGCCGATGAAGCGCAGAAGCTTGGTCTGGTGGACGAGGTGGCTGCCGATGATGAGAAGGCCATCGAGGTGGCCTACCAGCAGGCGGAGCGCTTCCTGGCTGTCCCGCAGCAGTCGCGATGGATGGCGCGGGACATGATGCGTCGGGAGTATCTGCAGATGCTCGCCTCGGATGAGGAGCGCAACTACGACACGGAGTTCTTTACGCAGTTTGTGCAGAGTCCCGAGGTACAGAAGAACCTGGGCAACTATCTCGACCGCCTGAAGAGCCGCACGCGTAAGTAAGGGCAGCGTGAAAAAAAATAAACGAATCAAGGGACTGCGACGACGAGTTATTACACTTTTTTGATGATTGAGAAGAGGAGAGAAGACACGATGTTTGTCGTATATATGCTAGCCGCTGTTTCAGAGGAGGTGATTCTCGTTGGTGGTGCGCCAAATGCTCCGAAACAACAACAAAAAGTTCGTCGCACCATTGGAAGATGTCTACCCTTTACTCTCAATCCTTTTATTTCCAGCGAAAGAATGTCTCCCTTCATTGCCAAATTTCACTCACACAATCATTCTATTTTAAATAATTGTTTCACAAGTACCTTTTTTTTTTCGGAGAGTTCTGGTGTGTGTGTGTGTGTGCTGTGAAAAGACAAGAGAATTAAGCGTTGTGTTTCCTTTTTTGTTTGTTTCACAGCACTGATCGTATCGAGCAGACTGAGATAAAGCTAAACTCTTGAAGCGCAACGAGATGCATTTACAGTACGTTAAACGAAGAAAAGACGAATAAAAATATAACGAACCGGACATGTCAACCTGCGATGACAATCACATCGAAGATGTTGCTGTGTACTTTGCCTCGCGTGGAAATGACACTCCTTTCTGCTGCCGCATACATATTAATAAGAGTTTTCAACAATCTCCCATACGTAGAAGAGACGCTCTGCGCTCATTGCTGCACAGATACCTGCCTGTAACATGTGAACTCGTGTAACTCTCCTTTAATTTTCTTCCCTTTCCCTCTCTCTCCCCGATTCTGCATTGCCGTCGGACGCACCTTGCGCATACTGTTGCTCTCACTACGCTATGTACACCTATGAACCACTCACACTAATGATGGTAGTCTGTCTTGTAGTAAATCAGCAGTGATGTCGTCCACTCTCACAACACACACGGATGTGTATCTTTACATCCTTCCTGCCATCTTCGGCTTCGTCTTGGCATTTGTGTTCGGCCTCGGTGTTTATCAATGTGCGACGCTAGCTCGTGTCAAGGACACATACAGGAAGCGCAACCGCGTGTTGGCGAGTCGTCTATCGCACAGCCTGGCCTACTGCCGCGATCATGACGTCACCACCGTGTATGATGTCCTCCGCGAACATGGCTACAAGGATCTCTGCGACCTCGCTGACGATGGTGAAGGGATGAAGAAGGGCAAGAAGCATGGCGGCATCCACCACAAGAGGGAAGATGCATCACCTGATACGGTCAGTGAATCCAGCGATAAAAGCGCAAAACGCGATGTCCACCACTCGCCAAGTGGTGCGCACCGTCAACACTCGCCTCAACGGCAACGTGACCGCTCCCACTCATCTTCTTTTGTGCTGGAGGAGGTGAGTATGATGGATAGCGATGAGGACTTCAGCGATGACTCTTAGTTTTCGTCTTTTTTGTTTTGCTTTCTATTCTGATGTATTGCCAACGGTCTTGGCTCTCCTTAAAGTCAACTGCACGTGATATTGCGCTTTGTTGATCTTTTCAATTGCTTCTAAATTGGAACTATCTTTTTTGCTATTTAAAGTTTTCCTTTTACTCCTTTTTTTGGTTCTTTCGTTCAGTAATTCTGTGAATAGGCTTTTTATGTTGTTGTTCTTTGGCAAAACAAACTCAAAGCTCTTTGTTGCATACGATGACGTGACGACACTGTAGAAAAGGAATGAAGTTTGCTCTGCGTGTCTACTCGATTGTCTTGTTGGTGCATTGATAACGCAACTAATGGTAGGCCTAGCGTCACTATACTACTGAAGTAGGCTGGACGGATTTAACAAGGAAAGTAAGACCTTGAAGGACACGTGGTACTGCCATCCTGTGATTCTGACACTTGCGGCTGCCGAATTGCATGCCTATATATTGTAGCTTTACCTCTGCACTACTCCTCCTCACACTCTCTTTCATCTCTTTGTTCTCATCTCTTCGTACTCACACACACACACACGCACACACATTGATGTCAACTATTTCCTCTGTTTTTTATTGCGATGTGCTGCATCTCAAGAGCGCCAGTGACTGCCGCTACCGGCCGCTCACGCTTTGTAGTCTAGCTCTTATTTTTCTTCTTTCCTCTCTCCGACACTTCTCTTTCTGAGTTGACGTTCGTGGGCGTATTGGTGAGGTTGCTACTGCTCTCTCTTTTCGCTATTTGAAGTATCACCGACATTTGGTGCAGCAATTTTGGCGTCAAAGGAGATCAGAGACCACAGGTACTGCCCCTCATAGAAGTGCTCATCAGTACTGTACCCACTTTATCAGGTTTTTACTCTTGCAGTGACATTCGCGGTGTTTTGGAAGAAAAGCTTCGCGATAGGCAGCTATCAACGGAGCCGAGAAGCTTTTTTTCTCTGTAGTTGTCTTTAGCTTTTCTTCCCTTTTTTTTGCGAAAGAAAAGGAGCTGGCAGGTGCGCTCTCGCTCGCTTTTGTTGTTCGATTCACCGACGGAAAGCCTTTTTTTTGTTGTTTTCGACGACACTTTAGGTAGCTTTTGTTTTGTTTTGTGTTTTTCTCCTCACCTCCTTTTTCTTCCTTCCCTCTACAAGTAGTCGAGGAGAACATCAAAATACATAAATCCTCTCACTTCATTTGTTTTTGGGTCAGTTCTTCTGGTTTTCTATTCCTTTTCCATCAAGCATCAGTTCTTATTCTGCCATTTATTGACCGTACGGCAGCACTCTTTGCCAGGCTCTGCGTTCACTTTGACACTGTGAGCAACTTGGCGAAACAGCCTGCCATCAGTTTTTAAACTCTTAGGTGATTCACAATAACAAAACGTAGTTGTCTGTAGTTTGTATTTTTATCTCGTCGACTGGTTGTTTTTTTCACCTTTGATTACGCTCATAAAATAAAAAAGCCTATCGGAGCCTGGGAGGAAACAAACCAGTTCTTAACGCTTCGCTTGTTCGACCAAACTTCAATTGTTTTAATCTATATAGTATCTCTTTTCAGTTACTTGTAGAGGCTAGTGACCTTTACAAGGCACATTTCATCTCATTCTAACATTTTCCTCGTACACACACACACACACACACACACGCACAGGTAGTGGCTCATCCAGCGCCATACCCCAACATGGGCAGCGGACCCTCCGTCTCTCGGCCGGCCAGCGCGGCAGCTCGGAGAGAGGACAAGATGCCTCCTGTGCATCGGAGATCGCCCGTGCCCACCATGAACGGCACGGACCTCGCCAACCCCGCGGACGAGTGCAACGACGCCGTCACTGCGCCAACAAGACTTCCCTTGATAGACGTCGAGCTCACGAAGCGCACGCGCTACGATCTCACGACGCCCGAGATGGGCAATGCACCGACGCGGAGTAGCGCACCGAGTCTTCCCCCTGCGCTGCCGAACGCATCTTCTTCCTCGAAGGGTTACGGCGCACAGACGTCCCTGTCCACCTCTACTCAGCGGCAGTACGGACTCTCCGACAACACCAGCCAGCGCAGCTCCTCCGCCTCAGACGACGAGTGGAACCCACGGGAGTTCGGTCCCGTCATGGACAGCTTCCACCTCCCGACACACCGCAAAGGGAACGACCCAGACAGCAGCTTTCAGAACCTGTGGGAGGAGGACGAGGCCATTGGGTTTTACCTTCATTTTTTGCAACTCAACGGTGCCGCCTCGGGTAAGACGCAGCGCTCTGTTTCCGCCAAGGAGCTGCTCGGACAGGCCTCCGCAGACAACGCACGTATGCGTTTCTTGATGGGCGGCGCGGCTGCAGCAGCAGCGGGGACTACGATGGGCTCCGGTGAAGGACCCGGCCGCTCGCCTCACAGGTCACATGACGCGGGAGAAGAGAAGCAGCGAAGGAGTCGCTACACCGCCGCACGTGAGCTGGGCCCCGTAGACGCCGATGCCTACCTCGATGCCCTCTACCTGCACTCCCGCGAGCGCGAGCGGACGCACTTCTTCATCGACCCCGATGGCGAGATCCGGCGCCTTTACCACACCGATGGTTGGCACCGACTCGGCTCCACAAAGCGACGCGAGCTGGTGCATCGGCACCGCAGTGGATCAGCCGACAGCACGGGCAGTCGCCGCAGCCGCCGCTCTCGCAAACACCAAAGCAGCACACATCACCACCAAAGCAATGGTAGCAGCAGCAGCAGCAGCAGTAGTGCCTCTATGCGTCCACTATCGGCCAGCCATGGTCTCAGTCCACGCAATCCTGCCACGTCGACTGTCCCCTTTACACGCAACTCGCCACATCACACCAATGCCTCAGGTGGCGGCTTGCCCTCCCCAGCAGAACAGCTGGGTGGGGCGGCCTCCCGCATTCGCAACACGCGCTTCGGCAGCTCGGGCATGTTGTCCAGCATGGCCACCGGCCCGCAGTTCACGCCTACGCCGCCACCCGCAAAAGGCACAGAGAAGGTGGCAGCTGGTGGCCGGAGTTTAGCCTATTCTGGACCGCACAAGTCCTCCTCGCCGCCAGAGCCGCAGCGGGTGGACACGCAGACACGCCCAGCACCATCGAGTGAGACCTTACTGACCGAGAGCACCGTCTCGGTATCGCTGGGGTCCGGCCGTGCCTCCACACTGCCCAGATCCCGCAGCAGTGGCGCCGTCGGTGGCGGCGACTTTTTCAGTCAGGCCTTTGGTGGTGGTGCGAGTGGTGGCAATGTCGCACAGAACAACGGCAACACCATCGCCGCCGAGGGCAGTGATGGGGTGGCTGGTCTGACCCCGCCCTCGTTGGCACAGTCGCACATATCGCCCATCCTAGTGAAGACGGAGGGCGACTTTCCTGGCAGCACGTCCAGACGAGCCTCCTTCAATACATCAAGGCGTGACGCTGAGGGCACCGGCGAGCAACTCGACTCCTCCACCCCGCGCCGTCGTCTCTCAACACGTCGGGTAAGCTTCTCGCAGGGCACGCGGTACTTCAAGAAGGATCCCTTCTACCTCGCCCCACGCTCCGAGGAGTCGGAGTTCGACGACTTGACGCCGCCGGAGACGACGCTTAGTGGCCCGCAACGTCCGCAGCCACCATCGGTAGCAGTGAAGACGGCAGCGCCTGAAAGTGCCCCCGCAGCGTTGACCCCGGCGCGTCCAGAGATCTCGCCGAGCTACGCACAGCTCACCCTGCTGAAGGACAAGATGACGCAGAACCGCGAGCGCAACATGCTCTTACCCAAATGAGTATATATATATATATTGTTATTATTACTATTGTTACTATTCTAGGCGCTGTTTTTTTTTTTTCTGTGTATGTTTATTGATTTCGATCCAGCATTTAAAACACCTTATAATGACTTTGCTTACTTTTGTGGAAGGATGCCAGCGAAGCCGAATTTTTGTGCGATCTGGAAATGCTGCTCGTGTTGTGATTAACCCTATCAACAAGAGAACTTCAGAGAATGTTAACCTTCCGGCGCACTAAATCGTTTTTCTTTTGTCCCTTTACGCTCGTGATGAAATTTGTGATTTTTTCTTTTCTTTTCTTTCCTGTTTTTTTTTTTTTTTTTGTCTTACTCATTTCCTCTATGTTTGGCTTCCCATTTGTTTCCGGTTTTGTTTTTTAAATGCTAGTTGAAGGTGTTCACTTCCGCTTTACTTCGATTTGAATCTTTTGCCTCGTTGTGAATGGTAGCTTTCAAAGGCTTTTGTGCTATATGACGACTTTTGAAACAACTGTATTTTCTTACTTCATTTCTTTACACTCTTCTTTTCTTTTCTCGTCCTATCTTTGTTCTCGTGAAGCTGTACATAAGGCCACTGTTAACGCTGTTGTTTTTCGTTTTTTTTATGTCTTCTGCGGTGGTCCGTGTTATCATTTCTCTCTGTATGCCCTCTCCCTTTTCTTTTTGCTGATTTTGTTGTTGTTTTCAGGTGCGTACCAAAGCTGCCTCAGTGTCTTTCTCCCCCTTTTTAAGACTGGTGTGGGAAGAACGTAGGCAGTGGATAGTTTGCCCTTTCGACGTTTTTTTATTATTATTATCTTTCGCTATCACCGCTTCTTCGCAAAGCTGAATAATGAATAATACATGTCGAGGAGAAGAACAAAACCGACAATCCATGTTTTTTCAGCACAGCAAAACAAAACTAAGGAATGGACATGTGTCACAGGGAGGAACACCTCACTTTCAATTCTAGTCGCAATTGTGGAGACGCTTGGTGAGTGGATGAAAGTTCAATTGTGGTCGTTGGAGTCGGTTTTAAGCGCTCTCGACTTTGTTTTCTTCCAGTTATTCTGGTTGCTTGTGTCGTCTCGAAATGTGCCCGTGAACATCTTTCACACACCATCTTTGGCTACACATCTGTTTCACAAATATATATACATATAGCTGTTTATTTCATCATCACTTTTTACTACAAATCAAAGCTGTAAGGCTAATGCTTCTCTTTTTGTTTTCTCTATCCCTGCCGGTGCATGATGGCCATTTTCAATAAACGATGAATGGGGAAAAATATAAAGTAAAGTTGAGGCTCCTCCCTCCTTTTTTTTTTTTTTTTGCTTTGTCCCAGGACTCCTATAATCAGTCTATTTTTGTTTTGGTTTTATTAATTGATTCTCTTACGGCAACATCGCTGCTGTTGTGTATGAAGCCTTTTCTATCAGATCAGAGCACCTAGTTTTTTTTTCTACTTCTCTTCTTTTACAGGATAATTGGTTCGCGCTCAACACAGACCTCAATCCCTTTCCTTCTCACCCCTCCACTGCGACTAATAATGACAATACCAGAATCATTTTTCTCATTCTTCATCTCATTTTTCCGCGTTGAAAGAAGGATTCAATTGCAGATGAACCCTTTTCTGTTTCGTTTTCTGAGTTGTCAGTTGGAAGTACATGAGCTTTTATCACTAAACGAAGCTGCTTGCACCGCTCTTTTCTACAGGTAAGACTGCCCAAACCGCAACCTCTCGCTGTTGTTTTGTTGAGGCTGCTGTGTCGTCCTTTCGCGCTGGAATCCCTCACCTGTTTGCTCGACGACCGCTGCCATGCTAGTGGAAGGCCGATAGGTTCGACAAGTGTGTCAGGACGAACTCTTTAAGGCCTAGGACGGAGTCTCTCCACAACAACAACGACTTTCTGTTTCTTTTCATCGTTGATCCTTTCCGTTCTTCTATTATTATTAATTTTTTTCTAAAACAGCGACAGCGCTGTTGATTACCGAAAGCTGCTTAACCTCTCTGAGCATGTCTTCCGGAAACTGCGCTTCTGCAGCGTCTCTCCTTTCCTCTGATATATATTTTTCTTCTGCCCTGTTTCCCTGTAAGAACGAGTATTATTTATTTGTACCACTACATATATATTTCGTTTTTTTGTTTTGTTTTGTTACTCCCTCGTAATAGATGTTATGTAACGCTGATACGGCTTCTCTGTGCATTAGGACCACGCCATGCTACTTCTACTGGCTTTAAGCTTTTCCATTGCACCTCCTCCACCTCTGTTTTGCTCTCGGTTTTCTGTCTGCCTCTACTTTCTTTCTCATACTCGAGCTGTACGTGCTCGGCCTTTATCTCACTCACTGCACAGAATGTGCATCTCGTAGCAACGACTTCTCGTTTTTTCTCAGAGCTTTCTTTTTGTTTTTTGGGAGTCTTTAATTTTGTCCTTGTGTGGACTTATTGAAGACTCATCCAGGAAACAAAACATAAAGGAAGTCTGACATCTCGGCTTGCCATGCACAAAAACAATCGTATTTCTTTTCTTCTCCTTGTATGTATTCCTCTTCCATCTAAATTAAAACCTCTCCTCTTTTTAGTTTTCTCTCATACTCAACATCAAAACAAAAAAAGAAAGACGAGGAACACCGTTTTTTCTTACATATATATCTACCTTTTCTTTTCTGGAATTTCAAGCTCTAGACGTTGTTTTTTCCCAGTCCCGAACGAATAGCGCAAAAGGGACTGTTTGTTTGATGCGCCTCTTTTCTTCTTTTCTCTCCCTTTCCATGATAGCTGTTCGCATCGTGATTGAACAGTGTAGCTCTCTCTCTCTCTCTCCTTCCTCAACTTGCTTGAAAGGTGGGACTGACTGGTCTTCTTTGTCTTGTCTCTTGTCATCACTTTGCCTTTACCCGTCCCGCCTTGAACATTCAATGTATTATTGACGTGAGCTGACTCATTCAACCGTCGCGGTGCAGAGCTCCTTGCTCGCCTGTCATTCTATTATTATTATTTTTTCCCGTTTCTTTTCCGTTCCCTCATCTCCTCAGCTCCCGTTCTGCGTACGTGTTTTTTTTTAACTTTTGCTTTCTCACGGAAAACGCGGCTGAGAGAATCAACATTTATTTATGTTACTCAGGCTCCCCATAAGCGAAACCCTAAGCGTGAGCCAGCTATGTTTCTTCTCTTCGATTGAAAGCAATTTCTGACAGATCTATGATCTTTCTGGTTTTTCTCCTGTTTGAAGTGGGGTAGAGCGCGGAGTGCCTTTCCCATCAGTTTCTTTTACGTACGTGAGTGTGCTCCTTCTTTTAAATAAGCATCAGTTTTGTAGCACTTGAGTCTCTCTTTTTTTTTGTTTTCTTTTACCACCTGCACCTTTAACAACAGCTGGTTTCCGAAGTATCTTGCGCGTGCCACCAACCTCATACATTCTGAGTATCTTGTAATATTTTTATTTGTTTCCCCTTCGATTCAGTGTTCTTTTTTTTTTTTTTACTCTTTCTTCTTCTCTTCCCCTTATCGAAACGTGAACGCATTGCGCTTCGTAACTCGACAGTAGTTTGATTCTGGTGCTCCCTTTTCTTCTTCTTTCCGCTTTTCTTTTGTTTTCTCTTGCATTGTTGCTGTCAACATGCGGTGCTGGAAAGCCTCGTTTTTTTTGTTTGTATAGTTCTTCTTAACTTTCTCATTTTCATTGTTTCTTGTGGTGTGCCTGATCAATAGAGAAGCAGATACAATATCTTCTCCCCGGAGAATGATGGAAGTTCAAAGCTAGTTGAATTTTTCTCCCGGGTTTTGTGTGCTGCCTCTGTTGTGTCGTCTGTGGTGTTACGCTCTTTTTGTTCTTCTCCTATATATATATTTGCGTTGTTGTTTTCATCCCCTTTGTTTCCGTATTGACTTGATGCGATCATTGAACTGGTCCGCACTTTTCCTCTCCAGCAGAGCGAATTCTATACTAATGAACACTGTAGAGTATGTTAAACAGAAGAGTACTCCAGTGAAGAAGCCCTCCTTCCTACTCGCAACGGCTTCGTTGGAGCCGTTAACCTGAACACCATCTTGCAGCTTCAGGAGAAGAGAGAAAAGCGTTGAATCATCTTTGTTGACCGGGGCTCCAGTGGATGAGTTCCAGTTCTTTCAAGCTGTCATCCGTACGCTTCTCTTAGCTGGTAGAAGCAGATGAAGGAAACTCAATTTGCAGACTCGCACTGCTACCTTCTTTTCTTTCTATCTCAATCAAACCGCTTTCTGTGTCTCTCTTTCATCACTGTTTGCATCGACGTGCTTTTCTTTGTGATTACATTGATTACTGGCCACTGTAAGTGCAAAGTGGAACTAAACGATTGTCTTGTGTGTGTGTGTTGCTTTCACAAGGGCGTCCAACAACAATTCATTACCTACCACCATATACCCGTACCCGCTGAAGCGTTTCCCCTGAAGCCGCCGCTCCTTTCTTTTTCGTCTCGCATCCTTTCATCTGCTTAAAATTTAAAAAAAGGCCGCTATCTAGACCACCGCGGAAGCACTTCTCCGAACTTAATAATATATATATTTAGAGAGCTACGTCTTCGTACTCATTCCTGTTTCCGTAGAAAGTGCATCACCTTTTCTATTCTTTTCATATACACCTGCTATACATCTCATCTTCATTCCCAGCGTAGCTTGTGCGATAAGTTTTCCTTTCTTCTTCCCACACGGCCTATCTCTCCCCCTCTCGCTTTCGTCCTCTCAACCCGTTCAGGAATACAGTACACGACGCTCACGTGCTATTGCGCTATACAACCTGTCTGCTCTTTCCGGATCTGGTCCAATATCTCAGGGATTGCCTTGTATCGTTCTCGAGTGCAATGTACTCGAGTCGTGTGCCAAGTGACTCAATGTCTACTCTCTCTGGTCCATCCGAGGGCTCGCAGAGTGGCACCGCCGCCTCCACCGCCAGCAAGCGATACATGAGCGCGCCTTTTCTGCTTCAAGGCCAGCTTGCCCGCCGCCTGCCCACGAGTGAGCTCGTCGTGGTCGACACCCCTCCCTCTCACCGCGCCAACCCCTGCACTCAAGTCCTCTCTCCACCTCTGCCGTTGAAGGCGGCATCAAGAACGGCGGCTGTACTCCCTTTGAGCGAGACAGCAGGTGTTCTATCTACACGGCACTACCAGCAGCAGCAACACGATCAGCAGCATCTGCAGTCGAATGCGATGGTTTCGTCTCCGATCTACGGTGCCGCTACGCCGGTGCCGCTGGCGCAGTTTGTGCGGGAGGCTTCTGAGAGCAGCAGCACAGCGGCGACGAGCAACGTCTACACGCCTCTCACCACCGCCTCTGCACCGTCGATGCCGTACACGTGGACAGACAGCTACCTCGACGAGTCACCCGAGGCGACGCGGACGCGATGGTTGACACGGCAGACCTTCGGTCCTGTCCTGCAGTCGGAAGGCGGCGCCAGCAGCACCATTGCCTCAACGCCGCGTGAACCGATCTGTGATGGGGAGAAGGTTTGGGGAGCTGTGCTGGACCGCAACGCTCAGGAGCGTGAGGCGTACGCAGCTACCAGACAGGAAGGCAGGCAGAACCTTGTGGAGGTGGGTGTGAATAATAATCGCTCGACAAGGGAGAGTATTGTGGGTGCGTCTAGGCATCCTCCTCGGCGCTTTAACCTGGAAGCTGCGGAGCGAGGTGGAGAGGGTCTCGGTCGCCCAGCTCAACGACAACGAGCTGTTGCCGACGAGGCAATCTCTGATGGGAATCCCCACTCCCTCAGAGTCGTACCCGGTGCTTCCCCGACGGCAAAGGCGCTCTTCACCGCCTCGAATGACGCCAACCATTTCCCTCGCAGTGTCGCACCACAGCAGCAGCACCTCGTCAGCGATGTGTCAACTGTCATCGCAACTGTGCAACAGCCGCGTCGAGGTGCACACATTGCACCTGTAGAGAAGGGACCACCCGTGCACAGCACCAATCGAAACGTCCTCTCTCCTCGGAATGACCCGCTACCATCAGACACGAAGTACGGCGACAGCAAGCGGATCTCCTCCGTCTCTGCTGGGATGCTATCGATGACGTGTGCGATGAGGTCACTGGAGCTGCCTGTGGCTCGCGACGCTCCGCAATCGAAGTCGCCTGCTGAGTTGAATCGTATTTCTATCACCCGCCTTAGTGCTCACAACGGGTCGAGTCGCTCCTCCTCTTCCACCAGCAACAACTCCCTCAGCGATGAAGCGCAGGCGAGTGCGAGTGATTTAATGCGAGCTGGGGGTGCGCGGGCTTCACGGAACGGACCCCTTCGGCGGCGCGTGCTGAGGCCTCTGTACGATGACTGAAGCGACTAAACCTGATTCCCCCCCTTCCACCCACATACCTACTTCAGTTCCACCTATACATAGCAGCCAATGGAGGAGACGCTGGCCACCTACCGGGGCCAGTTCTCGACCTCTTCTACTCATGTTACTCATGTGTAGTTCGTCAGCTGCATTTTCCCAACATTTGTCCCCTTTTTCCTCATCCGCTATTCCTGTTTTTTTTTTTTTTCTGAATTCTTTACATGTTTTATGTCTTGTTTTTGTGTTGTCCTATCGTGACACTGCGACTACGTTTAGCAAAACCAGAGAGGTACCAGTGGGTTTTATTGAATCTCTTTTTTTTTGTTTTGCTTTTTTTCGATATTCTGTGGGTGGTGTTTCGGTTGCTTCTTACTTTCGATTTCTTTGAGATGCATCTCCCGCTTCTGTGTGCACAAATGTTGCCAGGGCAGCTGTCTGAACTTTGCATTCCCTGCGCTTCAACGCTAATATGAACGCCGAAACGAGTCTCAAAACTACAATTCTAAAATGAAATGCAAAAACGAAAGAGGGACTGTTTAATCCCTGTGGAGCTCGGCTACAGTAACTTTCAGTAGTGATGTATAGTGATTCAATCGTCGCATTTATGGTAGACGATGCAAGGGCCAAAGTTTAAAAGTATTGTTGATGCTGACCGCACGAACTACGAGCGTGTTTACACTGCCGTCGCTTCTTGAAGATGCTCGTCCTCATCCACTTTGCCAGCTGGAGTACCAGATGGATACATTCAAACAAACATTTTCTTTGAATTCTCAATCGGTGTTTTCTCCTCGCTATCTTACCTGTAGCTGCGAAAGACATTCTTACACACACAAAAAAAGGAAGTCGGCACACCTAGATTTGTTTCTTAGACGCATTCACACTTAGACATAGATACACCTTACATCGTTCATTCAGAGTCTCTTTTGAGTATACATAGAGTAGTGTTTGTTTTTCTTTCCCTCAATTCTTTTGTTTCTCTTTTCCTTCATACAGGCCAGCTGCTTTTTGTCGCTCTCTCTCTCTCTCTTTCTCCCCCGCTTGACAGCAACGCTAGAGGAAAGCAATGGAGAAGGTGTCTTGCGCTACACCAAGGGCACGGCACAACGCTGGTGTCATCAATGCCGGTGCAACGCCGTTTCGACAGAGCAAGAATCTACCCGAGGCCATCTCGCTCACCGACACTCCTGGCCACGTCTTCAGCAGCGACGCAAGCGCTACTGAGGACATCGGTGTGGTCTCGGAGGAGTCTCCCTTTTCATCTGTCTCGCCTTCTCAAATATACTCAACGGACTTCAGCCCCTCACAGGCTGTTGTCGCTCAACATGAAGACGGTCAGTTGAGGGAGCACTTGATAGCAGCAGCGTCAGCATCAGTGACGGAGGAGACCAAGGATCGAGAGAAAGATATTCCGAAGAGGGTGCATGCTCCTACTGCGGTCCAGCGCCCACCAAAGCCTGACACGAGATCCAAAGGAACCACAGCGACACATAAGCGCGGCGTTTCTGCTCCCGTTACCGGGCATGTGTCTTATTCGCCGTCTGCCCCGATACCGAGTCCCACAAAGCACCAACCAAAACAGTCCTTCGTCAAGAGAAGCGACAAAGATGCAACGTCCACCATGTCATCTTTCAAGCCTCTTAACAGCAATTTTGCACGTCCTTCGTCTGACTTGCTGTCCCTGCGAACAACGAGTGCCGCCACGACGCAGCCATCCACCACAAGCCCAAAAGAGCAGCCGCAGCCAACACCACCGTCTACGCAAGTGCAGACGAACGATAAACCTGACATGAGTGCTGCTGCGCGGTCCAACCCGCACCTCTCCGTCTTGGCCGACCTCCTGGATCACAAAGTCTTCACCGAGGAGGAGGTGCTCCTGGAGTTGGAGGCGATTCGCAAGCGTTCCTTGCTCACCACCGCCCCCTTCAACAAGCGCCTGCTGCCCATCTTGGCGTGGTACCTCCTGCGCGACAAGTTCGGCGAGGAGGCCGCGACGCGCTACGTTGACTTTCTCACCTGTCCCTCCGGTACACCACGGCCGGATGGCGGAGTCAACACAACGCACGTCATCGCCTCTTTCCTGCCACGTGTCAACGCACTGCGTCGAGAGCGCAGGGAGACGAAGGAGCGTGTCCGCAAGAGTCCCACGCACCACTACAGCATCACCCCACCGCGGTCGCCGACCGAGGCCGGTAGTCTCTCCGCCGCCACCACGGCCAGCAGTGGGCGACTATCAAAGCGACGCCGTCGGTGCACGCCTGCTTTCGACGCGCTGGCGGACGCGTCGGATATCCCGTCGACCTGGATGTCCAGCCCGCGCACGCCGGCCTCCCTCAGCCCACCGTCCTCCCCGTCCCCGTCGCCGTTCCCGCGGGATCGCCTGCACCTCTACACGCGGGATCACGTCATGGCAGACCGACAGCAGGCGAGGGCGGAGGACCGCACCATTCTAGACGTGAAGATGGACGCCGCTGCGACCAAGGCACGCGCAAAGAACGTGTACACGGTGGTGGAGGCCTCCGTAGAGGACAGCGTGCTGCCAGAGCCGTCCATCTTTCAACCCCCTTCCACCTCACAGAACACCAAAACGGCGAGGGCGGCAACAAAGGGTGTGAAGGCCATACCGGAGCCGCTGAGTATGTTGCACGTGGCAAGGGCGTTGGATGGCGTGGCTCCGCAGCATCAGCACCAACACGAGCAGAGCGACCTTTCGACTGGCTTCGCGAGCATGCCGCCCGTCAGCGCAGTGGGCATGGCATTGGAAGAGGGTATCAGCATGTTCTACCACGACGGTGAGGGCGGTGTGCGTGACATGCTCGCGGAGCAACGAGCCAGTGCAAAGCAGTGCGCGCAGACGAAGAAGAAGATGAAGGGCAAAGGCGCAGCGCAGAGAGAAACGAAGGGAGGAGGAACTAGTGGCGCCAAGGGTCAGCAAGGACCGTACCATGAAAAGAGTTTGACCGTGGCTGGTGGGACACCGAACTTGTCGGACATCCCTTGTGTGCATGACGATGGCGAAAGTGCGCAAAGTGGCTTTCCTCATGAGTGCAGTGATGTGCCGTCAGAGTGCCCCTACTCCTACCTCGAGGGAGGTTCACACCGAAAGGAGGTGAAGAACGAAGTCGAGACGCGCAGCTCTGCAACTCGTCCGCTACCACCGTCTCGCACCGCTGTGACAGACACGGCTGGTCAAACGAGCCTGCTGGTGTACTCAGCCATCGACGGCTGCGAAGACGCGGCGAAGTACGATGAGGACTCGCAGGGTGAAAGGGCCAATCCGTACTTCGTTACGGAGCCCTCTGTTCTACCAGTGGTGTCCTCCCACAACAAAGCGGCAGCAACAGGTCGACAAAATCCTCGAGATGAGGAAGAGCAACGGAGAGAGCGCGGCAGGACTCCGGAGGAGGAAAGGCCGCATACGGCGCTGGACTTGTCAGCGAGTCGTACAGCCATCAACGTCGACTATTACTCTATTCTGCCTGACGCCTCTCTGGCGACACAGAAGCCCATCTCCTCTCCTGCGTCGCCGTCCGTGGACAAGCGAAGCGAGCAGGGAGGCGAGGAAAGAAGCAAGGAACCTTCTAGCTCGGCCAAGGCGCAAGAGCCTGCTCGAGACGCAACGCAGATGGCTTCTCAATATGGCAGCCTTCTGCCAGGCAGCGATGTAGCCTCGAACACTGTTCATGCACCTGTGAAAAGTCGCACAGAAAACGAAGTTGTGGACTTCAGCCCGTTCGATTCCACCGCCGCCTCGCAGCTTCCGGCACCGTCGCTCTTTGCTAGCCAGAACAGCTCTGCCCCCCTCGGTGAGATATCTGCGGCTGTCTTCAGTATGTTTGAGCAGGACACCGCGTTGGTGAAGCGAAGCCGGAAAAACAGAGGTGCGCAATCGGTGCGAGACTCCCGTAGTTCATCAGTGAAGGTGGACGAGGAAGAGTTGCCGTACAGCTTCTTCGTTAGTGGCAATGGCAGTGCGAACACAACGCGGCACAGCAACGCGCGCCCGTACAGTATGTTGGCGAGTGAAGTGGACGGAAACTCAACCGCAGAGACTACCGATGCCTCGACCTTTGCGAACGGGGCAAAAAATACTACGAGCGACTTGGCTTTCGGTAGCCTTTTGTGTGGCAGTGAGATGCTGCAGACGTCACAGCGGGCGTCTTCGGCAAGACCTTCAGGATCTCGTACTGGTATTTCGGAGAAGTCCTCTGCCTTCGTCTTTAGTGGAATGCTGTCAGCAGCTGACGACAGTGCCCTCGCTCAATGCCGTCCCTCACGCGCCTCTGCTCCGTCTATCCTGGAGGACCCATCACAGATGAACAGCCGCAATGACGCTCCATATGGTAGCTTGATAGAAACTTCACAAATCCAGCTTTCACCTGCTCACCGTCGGTCACGCCGAGTATCGCGTGCGTCACGTACATCGTCGACCCGATCAGCCAGTAGAAGCCTTTCCGGCTTGTTCCGAGACAGTCTACACGAAAACTCATCTTCTTCCGCTGGTGACGATACATCCGAACGCTATGAGAACATAGTCCGAGCTAACCGCGTACATCACAGCGACCACACCGCCGCGTCGTCCAGAAGTGGCACCTACCACAGCGGTATTCACAATAGCGGCTACGGCAGCATGATGGAGGGCCAGAGTGGCGTGCGCAGCGCCAACACGTCTGCTGCTGGCGGCGCTGCGTCGCACGGTGGCTACAGCGTGCTTGGCGGGAACTCGAGTGCGCAGCCGTCCAGTGCGGGTGGCTACGGCAGCATGATGGAGGGCCAGAGCGGCGTGCGCAGCGCCAACACGTCTGCTGCTGGCGGCGCTGCGTCGCACGGCGGCTACAGCGTGCTTGGCGGGAACTCGAGTGCGCAGCCGTCCAGTGCGGGCGGCTACGGCAGCATGATGGAGGGCCAGAGCGGCGTGCGCAGCGCCAACACGTCTGCTGCTGGCGGCGCTGCGTCGCACGGCGGCTACAGCGTGCTTGGCGGGAACTCGAGTGCGCAGCCGTCCAGTGCGGGCGGCTACGGCAGCATGATGGAGGGCCAGAGCGGCGTGCGCAGCGCCAACACGTCTGCTGCTGGCGGCGCTGCGTCGCACGGCGGCTACAGCGTGCTTGGCGGGAACTCGAGTGCGCAGCCGTCCAGTGCGGGCGGCTACGGCAGCATGATGGAGGGCCAGAGCGGCGTGCGCAGCGCCAACACGTCTGCTGCTGGCGGCGCTGCGTCGCACGGCGGCTACAGCGTGCTTGGCGGGAACTCGAGTGCGCAGCCGTCCAGTGCGGGCGGCTACGGCAGCATGATGGAGGGCCAGAGCGGCGTGCGCAGCGCCAACACGTCTGCTGCTGGCGGTGCTGCGTCGCACGGCGGCTACAGCGTGCTTGGCGGGAACTCGAGTGCGCAGCCGTCCAGTGCGGGCGGCTACGGCAGCATGATGGAGGGCCAGAGCGGCGTGCGCAGCGCCAACACGTCTGCTGCTGGCGGCGCTGCGTCGCACGGCGGCTACAGCGTGCTCGAGCTGAAGAGTATAGAGGACAGTGGAACAGAAAAAAAAAGTGGAACTCCAAAGGGTTCTATTGCTTCAGGAGAGCAGGACAGTCATCAATTTGCGCTGTACGATTATGCAACCTGGGACAGTAGCGTTGATGGGTCTGCGATGGACCCGGTAGAGCTGCAGTTGATCATGAAACGACTGGAGCGTCCAGTTTCTGGTCTGAGAGAGAACAGGGCGTGCACTTTTGGAGATGATGGGTGCCGCTGCGCGCTTGGCGGGCGTCCCGTGCACTCGCTGGTGTTGGGGCAAACGCCAGCGGCATCGTCTGCAAAAACAAGAAGGTCGCCGAGTACATCATCTACAAATGCGTGCGCTGCGCAGAAGAAAAGTCCTCTGAGGAGTGATCATCTGACCGAAGATACACAGAGTCGGTTGTCTCCAGTGCCGACCGCACCGCTTCAGCAGAGAGACATCAATGCCCTGACACCTACCAACCAGGCAACGGAAGAGAATCGACACGCTACACCGGTGCGTGCTTCTCCTCGAATCGAAGGAACACCGCTCCGAAAGGGTACGGGCTTTAAGAAAAGAGAGTCGCCACAGCCTACGCACAGCAGCCCGTCGACGTCTGCCTCCGGTGGTGCCTCAAGTCCGGGAGATTCGTCCAGACTGGTGGGCATTGGTGCTGCTGCCTCGACATCCCGCAGAGCCAACACCAGCGACAGCCAGACGGCCTCTTTTCTCGACGGTGATGTGCACGCGAGCCGCGTCACCATCATCAGCGACCCGCGCGGCAGCAACGAGGTGTCGATACATAACCTGCCCGGCCTCTCCATCATCGCAGAGGAAAGCGTGCAGGAAGTGAGTGACATTCGACAGCTGCACCGACAGCAGCAGCAACAGCGGAAGCACAACACCTCTGCTCTCGGTGAGCATCCTCGTGACCTCTCTTTGTTGGCCCCGGTGTCGATTCTCAATAACTCTGCAGCCGTGGCGGTCAGCCGACTGGGTGACTCCCGTCAGTCCCCTGCTCCTGGCAGCGACCTTGGCAGCTCTGCTGACGTGCCAAAGCCGATCAAGAAAAGAGCGGCGCAAGATGGCGTGAGTGTGGTGGGCGGTCTCAGTGTATTGGTCGGATGTGGTGAAAGGCAGACAGTCAAGGCCACCTTGCCCGCTACTCAGCACGCCCAATGCGGCAATCACCAAGACAAGAAAGACGACGATGTTTCCCTGCGTATGCCGCACGACATGACACGCGTGCTGTTTGATGGTCGCGCTCGTCAAGGAGGCCTCGACTGCACCACGGTGGCAGCGCCTACCGTTCCGACAACTTCATCGCTGCAGCGCGACGACAGCTCGATCGAGCGAGTGGTGAGCCCGGAGGTGCATGCAAAGCACACAAATTTGGCCATCATTCTCGCTAGCTCGCGGTTGGACGGCAGCAACATCATCGAGTCTCACGCCTCCACACCCGAGCCGCAAACCTTTCTGCGCTGCTCTAACCCTTCGAAGGTAGCAGGCGCTGTCTTTCGGCAACATAGATCCGTAGACACGACGACTGGGCACCACTCGGCCATCGATCAAAACACAACCGCTGCATCGTCGAGCTCGTCGCTCTCCTCTTCCGCATCAGACAGCACAGATAGCACAGACAGCGACGGAAACAATACCGCCTTGGCGCAAGACGCCCATCAGGTGTCCACAAATCCAGAGGTGTCGCAGGAGGCGTCCAGTCAAGTTGCTGTCGCAGCCCCTCGACGGCACGTGCTCATGCAGCCACAGCCCACCTCTCCGGAGTCGCCCAAGCAGCGCGAGCTCCGACAGCGGCACCGTACCATTCTTGATGTACCGGGCGTGCCATACGTGCCCTCGCCGGACATCTCCACTCACATTGACAAGACAGAAGCCCATGCGAAGGAGAAGAAGCACGATGAGTTTGTCATGCGTTGGGCACAGCGGGGACTGATGTGGCAGCGGCAAGAGCGGGAGGCGCAGATGCGAGAGGAGTACCACGCGCGGCAGCAGACACGACAAGGGATGGCAGGCCCAATGATGCATCACCCATCCCATTCACCAGGAATGGGCCTTGGTGTTGCACAGAGCCCACTATCACCTCGGCCACAGCATCGGCAGCAGCCGGGGCGTAACGTACAGGTGTATCCGAGGGCAGTGCCGGCACCGATGCCTGGACGTCCTCCGGTGCACCCGCAGCGACACGGGTTTTAGAATTATCTTTTTTCTATGTTATGCTATTCATGGAGATACAAGAGTGCCACAGTGGTCGCCAAATGCGTGTTTGATGCCGATAGATCTTTCTATCTTCAAGTACTTTAGCGGCGGTGCGAACCAGTGTGCATACAGACACGCGGCTCATAGAGATCTGCGCGCACCAAGGTACCGACGAGGACACGCCGAGGAAAACATCTCTTCTGCTTCTTCTTTCTATTATAGGCGACATACTAACTTCTTCGTTTACAAACCCATGGACCTCATTGAAAAGGTTAGCTTTGTCTTCGTTCCTTTTACCATTTGCCCCAACTTAGAAACCTTTTTAGACTTCTCTTACGTTTACACTTCCAAAGCGTGAGACAATTGCCCTCTTTTTTTTATCCTTTCATACAATACATACATATTTTATAAAATTCACGTTTGCCTTTTTTTTTGTTTTCTGTTTCTTCTTACGGTGACGTCCGTGACGTTGGACGGGCAACAGGGTTTTTTTTTTTCTATGTTAACCTGTCTGTTCTCCAGCACAGATTTCTAGAGTTAGAAAGTTGATCTCAAGGTGGTGCCTGACGCTGTTGTGAAGCTTAGTGTTTCGCTACCACAGCGCTGTGAATACTGTTTCTTTTGAATGAAAGATACCACAAGTACTGTTGCGTTTCAATGGGGCTATCGCATTTTATATGATTGGTGGCATATGAACAGGGCGTGTGAGAAACGTACGCAGCTGACTTCATATCTTCAATCCCAACTCTAATTCATAACACAAAAATGAAAAAAAAAGATAATAACAGTTTTGCGCACAGCTTCAATATGCCTCCTATTCTTTCGCTTCCCTCTCTTTTGTACCCTTTGTTTCTGTTCCTCACGCTTTGATTTTTGTAAATGATTTTGCGCCTTTATTACTTTTGAGGTCAACTGCAGTGGCCTAGTGACGCTTTGCAGGTGGCAGCGCTGTCATTTAATCTTTCAATTTATTTTTATTATTCCAGGCGAACTGTGGCGTCTACTTTCATTCTTCCCTAGTTCGGATATCGGCATTTTATCTTACGTATTGGCTCTCATTCTTTCAACTCCTCGCAATCTTTTTTGAGCATCGTACCTCCCCATTCAGCTGCTACAATTAAGAGCCCCCTTGAGTTTCTTTCGCACGACACTACGCGTGCGTTTGTCCTGCTTTTCTTTTTTTGTCTCTCTTTCTTTTCTAGTAGCGCATCGCATTGGGATTGCCCACTGCTGTCGCTCACTCGTTTGGAGTACCTACATTCTCTCTCTACTGTGGCGCGCTTCCTTCAGACGCATAGTGCTCTCTCGTGGACATCATTAGCGATCTCGTAGCCCAGTCCGACCTCTTTAGTAGTCTCTTTGTGTTTGTGGCAGATCATTAATATTTCTTTTTTGTTTCAGCCGTCTCTCTGATCGTCCCTGTCACCATGTTCGGCAGAATCCAAGGCATGTTCACCAAGGTGAAGCACAATTTGAACACGATGAATGACACCAGAAACGACAACACTCCGCGTCACCGTCCTTCGGATAGGTTACCAAAGGTGTCGTCACCGAGGCAGCGACCACCCCACCGAGCATCCATGCCCACCGCCACACGCCCGAACCCACTTGTCCGTACTCCACTATCGCCACGTGGTGCCTCTACTCCCACAACCGGCGCGAATAACCGTCGCGTGAATACCTCGCAAGTCAACGAATCCCTTCTCTCTGCGTTGGGACGCACGGCAGCTGTGGACGACAGCGATGCGCCGCGCATTGGCGAAGATGAGGAGCACAAAGTCCACGCACAGCAGCCACCACCACCACCGCTGCAACACGAACATCAACAAACACCAGAAAGGAAAGTAGAGAAACAAATAACGTTGACTGTGGAGCCGCCACAACCAACACAGCCAACATCCACCGCAGCGACAACACAGCCCTCCCATCGGCCATCAAGCGCTGCTCCGTACAGTGTGATGAGTCGCATTGCCGGGGACTATGGCCTTGTCTTGGAAGAGAGCAGCAGCGGTGGGTATTACAACCCCGAGGTAGAGGCCACCAACGAAGCTGCTGCAGCAACGGCGCAGACCCAGCCGCCATACGTGCCCCCTCCACCACCACCACCAGTGACACTCCCAGCTCCCGCGCCGCTCTGCAACACAACCCTCAACACTACCCCGATGTCCTCTAAGGGAAGCTCGGGCGGGTACGGCTTCAGCGCACGTGTGAGCGAGGAGTACGATACCATGCATCGACCTTCGCAGCATCCCAGCAGTCCTGCGATAGAGGACTTCGACGATGTCATTGGCTATTCGACAACCGCCACGTCCCTGTCTCAGCCACCCGCAGCGACACAAGACGAAGCCCGAGGTCCTGCTAGCCAGGAACAGAAAGTGGTACCTCTGCCGCCTGTTGCGACGAGGGTGAAGAGGCAGCAGGATGGTGGGCATTTCAGCATGGTGAAGGGACCGACGCGGATGAACAGAAAAGTGGCGAACAGCAGCGACACCACCCACGATTTGAAAAAAGAGTTTTCGAGCGGCAACTATGATCTGCCGTACACGTATATAAATCGCCCTTTGCAGCCTACGCCGGAGAAGAACCAGCGCGGTGCGGATCAGATCCCTGGCGCGCCTACACAGAACTCTCTCACTTCCCGCCTTCCCCATCGGTCATCCACCAGCACAACGGAGGAAGGCCCACACAGCAGTAGCGCGACAGGGGCAACGGTAGACCCCCAACACGCCCATGATGAGGTTTCGCACATTGACAACTCGATGAGTGTGTTAGGGCCGTCCACGCTGCGCCGAGCCAACGACCTCGCCCTCTCTCAGTGGAAATACGTGGCCATGGTGGTCAAGAAGGTGGCGGAGAAGAAGACACTCATACGGCAGTCACGCA
>JASAOD010001752.1:0-17500 GCA_030849845.1 Crithidia brevicula | reverse complement strand
GCAAGGATTCATTATTTGTTATAGTAATTTAATTTTAACTATATTTAGCTAATTATTTTTATATCTTAATTTGTCAATTGTTATTATTCATATTAATTTTTTTAAATGTTTTTAAATTTTATTTTAGTTTATTGAATAAATTATTTTTTTAATATTTAGGAGTAGTTAATAATATTTTATAACTCTGATTAGATTGCTTTGTTAGTGCTATAAAAATGGGTGTGGAAATAGTGTAAAATTTGTGAAATACTTATATACTTAATTACATTAACTTATTAGTCAGAAATGGATGCCAGCCGTTGCGGTAATATCTATGCTTTTAAATATTATACATTTATTTTATTATTTTGTTACTCAAATCTATTAGTCAATAAAAAATTTTATATATTTTATTTGTTTTTAAACACCACTTGGTATATGCAAATAAAAAATGACATTAATTATTAATTATATTATATTATATTTATTCAAATACTTATATTTTAACTATTTTATGTTTTTGACACCATGAAAAGGTTTTTATATGGAATTGTATATTTTATAATCAAAACTAAATTATTATATTAAATTTGTAAATTTAGATAAAACAACAAATACCAAAGGTATTGTTGCCCACCAATTTTTATAATAAAAATAACGTGCAGTAATTAATGAACTTATAAAAGTACATTTTTCCATATTAAATTTTTATCATTTTTTTTGTTATTTAAAATGTATTGAATAAGTAATAAATACATAATAAATATAAGCTAGTATTTAAATACTTAATTGATATATCAATTGGAGCTTCCCGTGAATTGGAGGGTTTTTACAGACCGAGAGAACCAGAGATAGCGGGTAATCATTTTGCGATTTTTGAGGGGGAGCGGAGCAGTCGAGGAAAATCTGCCCAGAGCTTTTAGAGCGTTTTTTGGTCGCAGTTAAGGGTTCCGTTTCTCAGAAAACAAAGACCGTTTCGGAAGGGGAGTTTTTTCTAGTGCTTTTCACCGATTTTGCAACTTTTGCACAGAAGGGAGCCAGTTTAAGTTTTTGCGCCAAAGGAGGGGAGGTTTTGAAGGGAAAAGGTTTATTTGACTTGTTGTATTAAATAGAATTAAGTAAATTGAATTAATGTTTATAGTTATGAAAGTAATTCTAATTAAAATCTGTTAAATTCCGTTTTCGACGATTGTTTTCTATCCTCCTCTCTTTCTCCAAATAAATGGATCCTTTCCCCTCAATCCTTCGATGCCTCTTCCCTCCCATCCTTCCGTTCGAATCTCGCTTCTTCCTCCACCAAATAAACCTCCTCCCTCTTCCCACTTTCTCTCCCCGCAAATCTTCTTCCCTTATCCCTTAATCTTCTCCCTTTCTCTCCCCCTCTCTCCCCTTTCTCCCGAATCCTCTTTAATATTATCGATCGCAAAACATAGTTATTAATATTAAATATTCTAGATTATTTAATAGAATTAAAAAAGAAAATTTCACTAAAATAATATTAATATGCAGTACATTTAGTCATATTAATATCCCATTGAGGCCATAATAAATCATATTGTAAGTATCAATATATTTTCTCTGGCTATACATAAAATAATTTATATAATTAACTTTATTATATTGTATCGAAAGTGATTTATAAATAAACAAATTTACTTGTATTATTATTATGTTTGATTATTAAAATTTCTATTGTCTTAGATCAACATGACTACATAAAAAATATAAAAAGGCACTTATATCGTTTTACCTTCGGTCCCCAACATCCTGCAGCACATGGCGTACTTTGTTGTTTACTGTATTTATCAGGAGAATTTATATCTTATATAGATGTTATTATTGGCTATCTTCATCGTGGAACGGAAAAGTTATGTGAGTATAAAACTGTGGAGCAATGTCTTCCGAGAAGATTAGATTATGTTAGTGTCGTTTGTAATGAGCATTTATTATCGTTGTGTTTTGAATATATGCTGAGGTGTTGTCTTGCAATTAGATGTGCATTTATGCGCTTACTCATGTGTGAGTTTACTCGCTGTTTTAATGGTTTACTATGTTGTTCCTGTATGGTTATGGATATTGGATCGTTATCCCCAATGTTATGGTCCTTTGAAGAGCGTGACAAGCTTATGACATTTTTCGATTTATGTTGTGGTTGTAGAATGCATTTAGCATTTATGTGCTTACTAGGTTTATTAGATGATTTTGTGTTTGGTTTCATAGATTTTTTATTAATGCTCTGTATATCTTGTTTATTTGTTTTAGATTTATACGATTTATTGTTTATTGGTAATCGTTTATTATATTTACGTTTACGTGGTTTAGCATTTTTTGATGTTTATGATCTTTGTTTTAATAGTATAAGTGGATGTTTATCCCGTTCATTAGGTATGGTATGAGATGTTCGTTTATATAGTTGTTATGAGTTGTATTTTATGCTTGTATTTGATTATTGTTTTTGTTATTTAGGTGATGCATTTGATCGTTTGTTCTTACGTTTATTTGACATGCGTATGAGTATTTTATTATGTAAACAATGTTTTTTCGTAGGTTTTTTTGTTTTTGGTTTTGTTTGTTTATTCGATTATATGTATGTTGATGTCACAATTGAAACTATCATTAGTTTATTTTACAGTTTGTGATGTTGTATATTACCAGGGTGTTCTTTTGCTACCGTCGAGCATCCAAAAGGCGAATATAGCTTATTTTTATGTTTTTTATACGGTTTTATTTCACGTTTACGTATCAGATGTGCAGATTTTGTTCATATTTGCTTATTAGACGTTATGATGAGAGGATTCATGTTGCACGATTTAGTTGCAGTAATCGGTAATATAGATGTTGTGTTTGGTTCAGTTGATCGTTAAGTTTATAATAAAAGAAAAGTTAAGCTCAACTAAGATAAAATAATCATAATATTAATTTAATTAGACGGAGGGGTTTGATTTGTTTTGGTGGCTATCTTTACCTGCTATTTGTATTGTTTATCTAGTTTTCTGTTTATGTGGTTTATTTTGTATTATGTTTGGTAGTTTTGTCTTTATTGATTATTGTTTCATTTGTTTTTTTGCATGCCTTGCATTTTGTATTGTGTGTTTATTATGTGATTTATTTGTTGACTCATTAAGAGGTTTATTCGATGTTTGCTGTTTTATTCGATGTGTTCAATACTGTTTTATTTGATTTGTTATAAGCGAATTAGTTTTATTTATATCTTTTTTTTATGTTGTATTTAGTTTGGTTTTATTTGTATGTGTAGAATTTGCTTTTGTTTTTGTTATACCTGTTATGTTTTGTTGTTTAATATGTGATTATGGTTTTGTATTTTATTGATATTTTATCGATATTTTTAATTTGTTAATTAATACATTTTTATTATTTGTTAGTGGATTATTTGTTAATTTTGTATTATTTTTGTTTTGATTTCGTTTCTTTCTATGTGTTTTATTTGTTTTATGAGCCGCTATTTTATTTGGTTTTTTATTTTTATGGAATCAGGTTTGAGAGTTTGCGCTATTATTTGTAACATGTAGTTGTGGAGTATTTGGTTCTATTTTGTTTTTAATAGATCTTTTACATTTTAGTCATGTTTTTTTAGGTATTTTTCTATTATTTATATGTTTTGGTAGATGTTTTAATTTTTTAAGTATGGATACACGTTTTGTTTTTTTATATGTTGTATGTTTATATTGACATTTCGTAGACTGTGTTTGATTTTTTTTATTAAGATTTGTATATTTTGATGTTTTATGTGTTATATATTTATGTGCTTAATATAAATAAAGTTGTTAATTGTAGCTATGTTTATTGTTATATCAAGCGGAGAAAGAAGAAAAGGCTTTTAACGTCAGGATGTTTACTAAGAGTATATGGTGTAGGTTTTAGTTTAGGTTTTTTTATATGTATGCAAATTATTTGTGGTGTGTGTTTAGCTTGGCTTTTTTTTAGTTGTTTTATTTGTACTAACTGATATTTTGTTTTATTTTTATGAGATTTCGATCTTGGTTTTGTAATACGAAGTGCTCATATATGTTTTACATCATTACTGTTTTTTTTATTGTATGTTCATATATTTAAAGCAATTGTATTAATTATTTTATTTGATACACATATTTTAGTATGGGCAGTAGGTTTTATAATTTATATTTTTATAGTTGTAATAGGTTTCATTGGATATGTTTTACCGTGTACTATGATGTCATATTGAGGTCTAACTGTTTTTAGCAATATTCTAGCAACGGTGCCAGTTATTGGTGTTTGATTATGTTATTGGATATGAGGTAGCGAATTTATTAATGATTTTACTTTATTAAAGTTGCACGTTTTGCATGTGCTTTTGCCTTTTGTTTTAATTCTAGTAATTATTATGCATTTGTTTTGTCTACATTATTTCATGAGTTCTGATGGTTTTTGTGATCGTTTTGCTTTCTATTGTGAGCGTTTAGTTTTTTGTATGTGGTTTTATTTACGTGATATGTTTTTAGCTTTTTTTATATTATTTTGTATGATGTATTTTATTTTTATAAATTGATATTTTGTTTTCCATGAAGAATCGTGAGTTATAGTTGATACTTTAAAAACCTCTGATAAAATTCTACCAGAATGGTTTTTTTTATTTTTATTTGGTTTTTTAAAAGCTGTTCCTGATAAATTTACTGGTTTGCTTTTAATGGTTATTTTATTATTTTCGCTATTTTTATTTATTTTAAATTGTATATTATGATTTGTTTATTGTCGTAGCTCATTGCTGTGATTCACATATTCTTTAATTCTATTCTATAGCATATTTATGAGTGGTTTTTTAGCTTTATATGTTATTTTGGCATATCCTATTTGAATGGAATTACAATTTTGGGTTTTGTTATTATTTATGTTAGTAGTATGCCGTTTAGATTAATATAGATGTTAATATATATCGCCTTATTTCATTTAATTAAAAGGGGATTTTTGAATACGGATGAGAGAAGGGACAGAAAAGAAATAGAGAGACTGAGTTGTTATACTTTTTAGTTGATGCATATTTATTTATTGGTATATGCATGTTTTTATGTTTATGATTTGTGTTATTTAATTTTTATGGTTTAATTTTATATTATTGTATTTCATATTTAAATGTATATGTATTGTTTTGTATTGTGTTTATGTATTATATGGCATTTTTGTTTTGTTTTTGTTTTCTACTAGATTTTATTTTATTTAGTAGTTTGCTTGTAGGTGATTCATTTATGGATGTTTTTTTTTTAAGATATTTACTATGTTTTTTAGAATGTTTTTCATTATTGTGTCGTTGTATTTCAACATTTTTACGTATGTTTTGTAATTTACTATCATCTCATTTTTTAATGTTAATGTTCTGTGATTTTGTATATTTTTTTATAGTATTTTTTTTATTTTTTATTATGTGTGATTTTGCTTATTTTGTATTATTTACATTTGCGATGTTTTTTTGTATTATTTTCTACTTATTTTTGTATGCTTTAGATATGTTTTGTGCATTATTGCAAATTTTTATATTTTGTAATATGATTATGCAGTTGATTATGGATTTTTTATTGTTTTTAGTGTTTCATTAACTTAACTACTAATCACATAATTAATTTTAAAGTATTAAATCAAATAAATTAATAATATCAAAAAATAAAATAAAAATACTGCAGCATAAAAAAAATATCAAATTAGACAATCCAATCAAATGAAGTCTTACCACTCAAAATCCTATAAATTGATATGAAAAAATAAAAATATTAATTATTAAACGGAAGTAGAAAATATAAATGATAACCAATCAAACTACTGAAAAAAATATCACACAAACACCCAAATAACTTAGATGCAGTAAAAGACAAAATACTTTCAGGAAAAATCCAAAAACTATTGGTATTGCACCTATACAAAGAAACATACAAGCAATTAAAACACTAATTATTAAGTTATTAAAAAAACTAAAAAAAACAAAATTTATTAAGAAATAGTTTTCATTATATTTAAAGTCAAACATATTATAAACAATAAAAAAATAGTATAATATAATAAGAATGATCAGACTCATAGAATAAATTAAATGAAAGTTTAAATACATATAGAAAATATAGTTTTTTGTCGATACAAAAACCAAAAATAAAAAACTAAAATTATTTACACTTAAGACGAAGAGCAAGCTGACAATTGCAAAACTATTTAGGCCAATCAGTACACACGTACAACACTGAATGATTACGAGTTTTAGAAATAAAATATAAAAGTAAACAAAACAAATTAGTAAAATTACTAAAATAAAGCAGAATAGCACATAAAAAGTGAGCATATAAATAAAAACAAACACACCTAAACGTATGTATAATTGCTCCATGAATAATATCAAAATGGCTATATATAATTTAAATAAAACTAATAAAATATAAAACAAGCATAGAATACCAAGTCATTCTTCGTCAAAAATTAAAAAACAAAAGTCACATAAATAGAAACAATGATTTAGGATCATGAAATAAAGCAGTATAAACAATAAAATAAAATTTATTAAATTTATCATATAATAATATCATAAAATTAATATTTTATATCCAAACCGGCTAGAGATTAAAATCAAAAATAAAAGTAAACTAAATAATTCAAATAAAATAGAAATAAAAATTATATGAATCACATATAAAAACATAAAAATCACAATATATTGAATAACAATTATCATAAAAATAAATCTCGTGTCGAAGTTTAAGAAACAATAGAGCAAAAAAAAAGCAAATAAAAATAGTATTAAAAATATAAAACATATGTAAGAGTCTAACACAGTTAAAATTAATATATTTAGTATTACTAATCAAATCAAATCAAATGAAATGTAAAATAAAGTCACATAGTCGCACAAGATAACAAAACTATATAAAAATAAAAAAATAAAAATATGAATTAAATATAAAAACATGGATGAAAGTTGAGGGACAGCTTAAGGATTTGAGGAGAAGTTGAGGGGAAAGGGGGGAGTTTTCGGAAGATTTACGAAAAGTTAGTTTCCGGTATTAAAATAATATAGCAATAATTTTAGTAAAACATATTCAGGTAAAAGTAAACACACACATCCAAAATAAAAAAATTAATACAAAACTTTGAGCGGTAGTAACTTTAAGTCTATATCCAATAACACGTGGATAAAAAAAAGCAAAAACTAGTATTACAATCGCCTTAAAGCATATAAAAAGTCCTCCAAAGCACATACTAGCAAACAGTAATGTTGCAAGTAAAACATGATTTATCTCTAAAACTGAATAAATCACAAAAAATGCACCAGAAAGCTCTGTAATAATACCAGCAACCAGTTCACTTTCGCATTCCATGTAATCAAAAGGTAATTTTAAACCATCTAATAACATGCTAACTCAAAATAACCCCACAAATAATACACCGGCAATATAAAAGTTAGTTATATATATTTGACCTACACAAACGTCTTTAATCCCAAAAAAACAAAAATAATCTAAAGCATAAACAGTTATATATAATAAAAAAATCCCACTCTCCGATATAATACTAAAGAACATAGTACGCATCGCGGATAAATAAACAAAACAGCTAGTGAATAAAAAGCAACCAACAAAAAATGTGCTAAACATGCTACTAAAAACGTGAACACACATCATAATAGTAATAGTAAAACCAGTATCTAACATTAATATAAATCCGATAGGAAAATAAAACCACCCTATAAAAATACATCACGCAGTTATAATCATAGCACCAATCAAATATATAATTTCGAAGCTAATAACAAAAACAATAAATTTTATAAACAGTTTTATACCATCTGTAATAGGTGTGAGTATACCAAATAAAAACAATGCAGGTCCAATTCTTATTTGTACTAAAGCTAAAATTCTTCTTTCACATAAACTTACAAATCCGGTTAAGACAAGAACGACTAAAATATCAATAATAATAATAATAATAATATCTATATTTAACAAATGGCATTTATTTTATCTTTTTGAATGATATTCTTAATGGACGCTGTTATTGTTTTATTATCTTTTGTTTGTTTTGTTTGTATTTGAATTTGTACGTTGTTTTTTTCATCATTTTTATTAGTTTCAAAGTTAAACAATACATATTGTACTTGAGATTTTACCGCCTCAAAATTTATTGATGCATATTGATTTACTATAGGAGGTATGTTTGTTTTATGTTTATTATTGAGATTATGTTTATTATTATATTTTAGTTGTTTAAATTTTGTTAGTTTTGATTTATGTAAGGTTGTAGGATTTCAATGATATTGAGTTTATTTTATTTTTGGTGAAACAACAATATTTAGTAATTTAATTTTGGAAAGCGATTATATGATTGGTGATTTGAGATTATTACAATGTAATCATGTTTTGACATTATTAAGTTTAGTTATATATAAGTTGTGATTATCTGCTGTTGATGTTATACATTCATTCGCAGTGTCAAGTCTTGGAATAAAAGTAGAGAACCTGGTCGTTGTAACGAAGTTGTTTTATTTTCATCAAATAACGCTACAGTTTATGGTCAATGTAGTGAGTTATGTGGAGTGCTACACGGATTTATGCCAATTGTTATTTGTTTTATATAAGGTATATAATCTATTTATAGTAAAGGGGAAAGAAGGACTGAGTCGTGTTTTTGATTTGTTGTGTGTTAGAAGTTATGATTTTATATTATGATGATTTGACTTAGATTTTATATTATATGATTTTGTGTTTGATTTTGTTGTATGTATTACGTTTATTTTTGTTTTTGTGCTAGGTTTTTTTTTACGTATATTTTTTAGTTTTGTATTTGTATTATTATTTATTGTGTTTTTTGGTATGTATGCTTTATCGTTATTATTTACAGGATATTATATTTATTATATTTATATATTGTATAATTTTATATGTTTTTTTTTTTGTTTTGGTATTAGTTACATATTATATTTTATTGAATTCTTTACATTTATTACGTATTTTTTGTTTTTTGATTTTATATCGTTTTCAAGTCATTTATTTGCGTTTTTTGGTTTAACTTTTTTATTTAACATTTTATTTTGTTCTTACTTATTTTGTTTATTTTATTTTATCATATGTTTTTTATTTTGTTTTATATTTTTTGTTATCCGCTGTTTATTTGTGATAATATATGATTTTTTGTTTTTTAATTTTGACTTGTATTTTTCTTTTTTATTATGTGATATGATATATATTGACTTTATTTGTTTTTTACTATTATATTTTGGTTTTATTTTTTGCTTTATCTCAGGTTTTTTTTGTTTTATTTTCGTGCTAAATTATGTTTTTTTACTTTTATTTTTTGTGTTAGCTTTATTTTTCGGTTTTGTATTTTTAGCATATGGAATTACTATATTTTTTACGTATTATTTGTTTTGATTATTTTTAATTTATAGTAGAAGTTGTTATATTTTAATGCCAAGTGTATTAATATTTTTTAAATTTTTATATTTTGATGTTTTTTTCGTATTTGTATTTTTGCTTATATTATTTATAGTATGTTTTTTCGGTTTTTTTCTCAAAGATTTTTTATTTTTAAACTTATTTTTTGATATGTTTACTTCATTAATCAATTATGATGTATTAAATTATTCAGCTTTTTATTATCAGTATAATGAATTTTGTGTCACACAATTGTTGTCTGTTTATATGTAAAAAAATAAAAATAAAGATTGTCAAAAATATATAAAAAATACAAAGCAAAAACATAAAATTAGAAATAAATAGTCAAGTACAATATGTGCAAAATCAACTAACAGCAAATACAAAACCATAACACATG
This sequence comes from Crithidia brevicula, assembly GCA_030849845.1. Taxonomy (NCBI): domain Eukaryota; phylum Euglenozoa; class Kinetoplastea; order Trypanosomatida; family Trypanosomatidae; genus Crithidia; species Crithidia brevicula. Next base: position 7,738 of record JASAOD010001752.1, on the reverse strand, counting down.
GCAGTCAACAAGAGAAATAGAAAAAACAATATAAACTAAATACAAATAAACTAACAAAAAACAAGCAATAATCTCAAAATAAAAAAACACAAAAGAGTGCACAGACAAATAATATTAATGTAGCTAATAAAAGCATACCATAAAGCATAAAAGAACTTCAAAATAAAAAAGAAACAGGATAGTCAGATATTCTACGTGGAAATGCATACATTCCTAAGCTATGCATTGGAAAAAACAACATGTTAGATCCAATAAAAAGTGTACATAGAAAGTAAAACATTCAGAATAAATAAAGTTCGATTGGTAGTCATTTCGCCAGAAAATGGATAAATCCTGCAAAAAAACCAACTACAGCTCCTAAAGATAAAACATAGTGAAAGTGTGCAACAACAAAATATGTATCATGTAGCATAATATCAATCCCAACATTAGATAAAAATAAACCGGTAACACCACCAATTAAAAACATAAAAATGAACATAAAAACAAAGTATACTTCAAATGTTATAATTATATCTGTGTATAAAAAACTATAAATCCAGTTAAATAATTTTATACAAGTCGGCAATCCAATTAATACAGTCACGCTTCCAAAGTATGCACGTGAGTCTACATCCATACCAACAACAAACATATGATGAGCTCAAACGAAAAAACCTAAAATAGCAATAAGTATCATAGAATAAATCATAGCAACAGCACTAAATACACATCTAAATCCAACAACTTCTATTATCGTTGAAATCAGTCCAAATACAGGTAATATTATAATATAAACTTCGGGATGACCAAAAAATCAAAATAAATGTTGAAATAAAACTAAGTCACCTCCACCAACAACATCATAAAATGATGTATTAAAATTTCGATCGCACAAAACAAGCGTCACACCACCAGCTAATACAGGTAAAGTCACAATAAGTAATAAGGCTGTAATGAGAGAGCCTCATATAAATAACGATCACGATAAAAAGCTAAAAAATTTACGGCGGCAGCAAAATACTGTTCCTAGAAAATTAATAGAATTTAATATGCTTGATACACCTAGTAAATGTACAGCAAACATTGCAAAATCACACGCTAAGCTAGAATGAAAGTCAACGCAAATTAAAGTAGGATATAAAGTCCAACCAACACCCATCCCTTCTTCTGTTAAAAAACCGCTCACGACACAACCAAAACCACCCATATACATCCAAAAGCTCATATTATTTAATCTAGGAAAAACCATATCCGGAAACCCAGCCATAACTGGAACAAAATAATTAACTAAACCTCCCATCATAACAGGCATAATAAAAGCAAAAATCATCACTAAACCATGTGACGTAATTAACACGTTATAAAATTGATAGTCTCCAAACAATACACCACATCCTATTAAAGACAGTTCTAGTCTAATAAAAAGTGAATAAACGTACCCTACAAATCCACATAATATAGCTACTAAAAGATAACACAACCCTATCATTTTATGAGAAACACTAAGACAAACTAAACATAATCAGAACATATATATAAATAAATTATAAATTATAAATTATAAATTAATTTTATAACTTTAGAAGTCCACCAGCACTTTTATCTCTCTCGGTTTCTCCCTCCTTTCCTGTTTTCTCCCCCCCAACTCTTTTTCTTCCCTCAACTCCTCCCTTTCCTCTTCTTTCAGATTCCTTCCCCTTCTCCCTCCCAATCCTCTCCCCCCATTCCGCCCTCTTTCCCCTTCTCTCCCTATTGCATATTATTTACATTGCAAGTTTAATTTCACTTTTTAGATATCCGGTATATGCGCTCAGTCAGAATATAAAAATAAAATTAAACTAAAATAATTAAATATATGTTTAAGTTTTTATTAATTTCGATTAATTTTATTATATTATTTATAATTTTATTGTTAATTTTTATCAATTTTAGTTTTTCATTTGCTTTTCAGTTTAATTATGTTTATATAAACATATATTTAAATTATATTAACTTGTGATTTATATTTTTTATGGGTGTTATTGTGTTTTATTTAATTTTTTTATTATCACGAAAACTTGTATCTTATAATAAATATTTTTATGTTTTAATGACTTATATGTTTATATATATTGACGTCGCTTTGATAATATTAATTGATGATTTTATGTGTTTTATGATTTTGTTTGAAAGCTTATTTTTCCCAATTTGTTTTGTAAGTTTGTTTTTTAATTTCAACAATAGATTTATATTTGCTATATTTTATTTAGTTATTTTCAGCTCATTAAGTTCCATAATGTGTATTATGATTTGTATCATTATAATTTTTCATTTTAATGTCTTGAATTTACAATCATTTATAGACATATGTTTTTTTGATAGCTTATATTTGGGTATATACATCTGAATATTATTATTTATTATGTTTGCAATAAAATATCCAATTTGGCCTCTCCATGTTTGGTTACCAGAAATGCATGTTGAAGTCAATACTGAAATGAGTGTTTTATTAGCTAGTGTAGTGTTAAAAATAGGTTTTTTTGGTGTTTATAAGTTTTTATTTTTAAATTTTAATCAAATGTCTATTTGATTTTTAGGTTTTATTGATAGTTTAGTTATGCTAGGCTTATCATTTTTATCTATATCATTACTGTTTTTAAGCGATTATAAAAAAATTATAGCTAATTGATCTGTTATTCATACAGGAATGGGTTTAATTTTATTATGACATAATGATTTGTTATTTGTCGGTCTTTTGCTATTTTGTAACTTATCACATATAGTAAGTTCATCATTTATGTTTATGTTAGTAGGATACATGTATGATAATTATGGTGTTCGTATTTTTTTGATGATGATTTCATTTTTTGGTGTTAGTATTTGAAGTTCATTATTTTTAGGTATTTTTTTATTTAATATTGATTTTCCATTTATGTTATTATTCTACATAGATATTTTTATTTTATATGGTCTTATTTCATTATCATTTATTTATATTTGCTGCTTTTATATTATAGTTTTATCTGTATTTGTATCATCTATATATATTTATATGTGTCTAAGTTTTTATTCATTTATATGATTAGATAAATATCTGCGATTGGATCTAACAATTAATGATTTATATTTATATTTTATAACTAGTGTAATGACAATGTCATTTTTTTATTTAATTTATTTATTATTTTAGTAAAACACTTAGTCAAATCTCCCTTATCCCAAATTATGGTCCTCCCCTCCTAATCCCCCACTTTCTTCCCTCTTAATTCCCTTGGTCCTCTCCCATCTTCTCATCCTCCGAGTTCTGTCCTCCCTGCCTCCTCGCTCTGCACCTTTCCCTCCTTCCCATCACACCTATTGACCATTTAATAATATAAAACGGGATTTAGGGAGTATTCTTGGAAGGAAAGAGCCCTCGAACCAAGTTCCGGAAAGACGGATGCAGAGAGAAAAGAAACAGGGAAAAGCCCAACAGAAAGGAGTTTTGGGGGGAGATTGCCAGGAAAAAAATCCCGAAGTGCTTGTTTTGTATATATTAGTTTAATTATTCTAACTCATTAAGCTTATTATTGTTATTAAATGAAATAAATGTTTTTATTTTTTTTTATGTTGTTTTTTGTTTTTGGTTTTATATTTGGTACATTTTTTCTTGGAAGGCATATTTTAAGTTTTTGATTGGGTATAATTATGTGTGTATTTATTGCATTAATAACTTTATTTAGTTGTTTTTGTTTAAGTGTTTGTTTATATGGTTATTGTTTTTATGATTTTTGCTTAATTTTAATGTTAGATATATGCTTTATTTGATTATCTTTTTACTGTAATGGTTTTTATCTTTTTATATTATTTCTAATTGATATAGTTTTTTGTTTTATTATTTTTTATGCGTTTTATTATATGTATTTTGATCTTATGCTCTCACGTTTTTTCCATATATTTTGATGATTTGTGTTATGTATGAATTTTTTTATTTTATCCTATGATTTTCTTACAGCATATTGTGGCTGAGAACTATTAGGACTATTTTCCTTCTTTTTAATTTCGTATTTTTGATATCGTTTTTTCGCGTTAAAGTTCGGGTTTAAAGCCTTTTTTATTAGTAAGATCGGCGACGTTTTATTATTGTTAGCTTTTGTATTAATATTTTCGACCAATGGTTATTGTGTTATTACGTTTTATTTTTTAACTTTTTTATGCGTCGATTATTACTTTATTTTATTAACATTATTTTTAATTATTTTATGTGCATTTACGAAATCTACACAGTTTGGACTTCATATTTGGCTTCCTGATGCGATGGAGGGTCCAATACCGGTGTCAGCTCTAATCCATGCAGCTACTTTAGTTGTATGTGGTGTTTTACTTATTAGTTTTGTTTTTTGATGTTTTGATTTTTGATTTTGTTATTTTTATTGTTTAATTGGTTGATCTAGTTTAATATTAGTTATGATGAGTCTATGTGTGTTTTATAATTTTGATGTTAAACGCTATGTAGCTTTTAGTACAATTTGTCAAATTAGTTTTTCTATGTTTTGTTGTTTATGCTTAGATTTATATGTAGGTTGTCTTTTTTTTTGTTATCATATGTTTTATAAAGCAACATTATTTATAGTGTTGGGTGTCTGAATTCATTTCTTTTTCGGCTTGCAAGATGTGCGCTGTTATTTTTTCACTTATTTTTGTGGTTGTATTTTGGCACGCATGCTTTTAATATTTGCATTGCTCAATTCGTGTTCTCTTTGGTTTCTTTGTGGTTTTTATTGCAAAGATTTATTATTATGTTTACTTATGTTAGTATCATTCTTTTTTGTTTTAGAGTTCCTCTGTGTTTGTCTTTTTTTTATATTTTTTACAGTTATTTATAATTATTTTCTTTTATTTTTTTTATGTTTTGTTTTTAAGTGTTTTAGTTTAGTCGATTGCTTATTTCTTTTATTTGATTTTGAGTGCTGCTTGATATATTGTACATGTTGTTTATATATGTGTTTTATATTGCTATTTTTTGTTATAGATTTTTTGTATGTGTTTATATTCTCAAGTTATTGTTTATTTTGATCATTTTATTTATATTACGCTAGTTTTTTTGACATTGCAATGTTTACAGTTTTTATTATGTTAACTTTGGCGTTTGTTTATTACGGTTGTGTGTTATTTTATTTTTTTAATGTTGATTGTATTATGTTTTTTTGGCGTATATTTTTATTTTTTTGTATGATGCTTTTATTTGCTATTTTTTCTTGTTGATATTTTGCTTGTTTTTTTATATATATGTTTTTATTTGTTTGAAATATTGTTATTTATTTTCGTTATAACTTTAAATATTGTTTATTTTTTTGTGTATTATTAGTAATTTACATATAAATTATTGATCAAAATTATTGCTAATACTTATATTAAAATCTAATCTATTAAAATATTATTTAAAAATTCACATTATCTTTTAACATCAAGACGTTATAAAGTACGTTTATTTAGCTTAAATTTTATTATTTTAAGTACTGTATTAAAATTTATTTTATTAATATATAATTACTAAGCATTATTTGAAGATGTATAAATATAATCATTGTCAACTATTAACACAAAAAGTGATGTAAAAAATAAAGTAAATGTTGTATAATTTAATTGAATTTATTTATTAAAGTTATTTATTATAAATTTAGTTAATTTATTAAGCTGGTTTTAATTTTTATTATAAATTTCATTAAACTTTTACAGATATTTTATTGTTTTTCAAGTCCTTATTTATTTATTTATTTATTTTAAAGTTTGCTGAAATAATTTTTATTTTCAAGTAGTTTTAATCAATTATTTTAAGGTATTTTTATTTTTATTTTAGATTTTTTAGTGTTTTACTTGAATTTTTAGATTTTGCGGTTTTTGTTTGTTGTTATCAGTTATCAGTTTGACACATATTTTTATTTTAGTATTTTATAAGTAGTTTATTATTAATTTAGTATAAGCATTTTAAGTTCTATTCAGTAATTCCCTTTTTGTCGTATTTGCTTGTTAATTTTTTAGATATTTTTGTAATTTTTATTATTATTTTAATTATTTAAATCGATTTAAATTATCTTAAATTTATCTGCCATTTCTTTTTGGGAGTTTTTTCTTATTTTTTTTCAAATTTTGTTGTTTTTGCGAGTTTTTTGTAAATTTTAATCGTTATTATCATTATTATTATTATTATTATATGAATTTAGTCAAATTCTTTAAATTGTCAGGTATTTTACTTTTTTTTATTGTGTTTTTGTCATTTTTTGAGTTATTTTTTATTTTTGAGTATTTTTATTATTAGTTTAATTGTTTAAAATCGTCTAAAATTATGCTTAAACATATTTGTTATCCTTAGTTTTTGAGTTTTATCTTTTTTTTAATGTTTTATTGAATTTATTTAAGTTTTTAGCGTTTTTTAAGGTATTTTATTATATAAATTAAGTGAAATTTAGCTGGTATTTTATGTTTTTTTGTAAATTTTCGATGTTTTTCACGTTATTTTATTTATTTTTGTCAGTTTTTACTAAATTCCTTTTGCATTTTTTTAGAGGTATTTTTTGTAAAATTTGAACGGGATTCCTGTATGCGGCTATTTTTTGTTAAGTTTTCATTTTTTGAAACAATTTTTGAATTTGAACGGGTTTTCTGTATGGACGATGCACAAATCGAAGAAATTTTGAACGAGATCCTGCATGAGCACTTTTTGAAGTATGAAATTTATTTTTTGAACGGAATCCTGTATGGCAGTTTTATTTTTTAGAGGTATTTTTTGTAAAATTTGAACGGGATTCCTGTATGTGGGGCGTTTTTGGTAAATTTTTTTATTTTCCCGTAATTTAAATTTTAAGTAAGTTTTACTTATTGTATGATGTTGTTAAATGTTAATATCTTTGTTAGTGTTTGTTTGCTGTTATCTTTTACATTGTTTTTAATAAGTTTTAGTTTTTAATATTTTAGTCTCTTTTTTATAGGTTTTGATATATTTCTAATATTTTCTATGTAGGTTAATTATTTTTTAATGTTGTTTTGATTTTTTGATTTATTTTTGATAGTTTCTGCTTTATTTTTGATATTTTCTAATGTATTTTTGATATTTTTTGATATTTTTTGATACAGTTTTGGTATTTTTTGATTTATTTTTGATATTTTTTGATGTATTTTTTGATATTTTTTGATATATTTTTGATATTTTCTAATTTATTTTTGATGTTTTTTGATTTATTTTCGATATTTTCTAATTTATTTTTGATATTTTCTGATTTATTTTTGATGTTTTCTGATTTATTTTTGATGTTTTCTGATTTATTTTTGATATTTTAAATGTTTTATATATGTCAATATCTAAAATTAAACAAGATTAAACCGTGTGCGTGCGCGCGTTATATTATATATATATATATATTAATTATATACTTATATTTATTTAAGTATGTTAAATACTCTATTATTAGCTTGTAAAAAACGTAGTTTTTTACAAGATAATACGCTCGGGATGTTTTTAAAAATAAAGCAAAAATGATATTTTTCCGGATCAAGTTTGTTTGTTAAACCATTCAGTCTGTTTGTTAATTTTTACTTTTCCCTTGATATGTTTTATTTTTAATGTTTTTTGTTTTATTTTTGATATTTTCTGATTTATTTTTGATATTTTCTAATTTATTTTTGATATTTTCTGATTTATTTTTAATATTTTCTGATTTATTTTTAATATTTTCTGATTTATTTTTGATATTTTCTGATTTATTTTTGATATTTTCTGATTTATTTTTGATATTTTTCA
>JASAOD010001751.1:8229-22378 GCA_030849845.1 Crithidia brevicula | reverse complement strand
CAGGGGAAGGAAAGAAGACAGGAAACCTCTTTGTTCGTCCTGCTGCCTTCTGCTGCTTGTGGCGCTGACCGCTCTCATTCCAGTACTCTACGTGTTCGATCGTACAATAATAAAAGCATAATCCGCGGTGTTTTCCCTATCTTCGTTGCGGTTTCCGGTACAAACGAGAAGGAAACTTCTCTTAAGCAACGGTGAACCTATACCGAACCAGAAAACGCGTTCTCTCTCATTTTTTTTTTTGCTTATTTGCAACGTCGGCATTGCTGCAGCTGCTTTGAGCACACACGCGTGTGTGTAATATGTGAAACATCTCCTCTTATATCGTGTTCACGTGCTGCGCGCGCTACGAGCGTGGCTTCAAGGCGCCGACGTACCGGAGTCGGATGGAAGGCACCACCGCGTTGTCCTTTGACACGGGACGCAGCACGACGAGGCAGCCGTCGTCGAGGGCCACAACGGTGTCGCCGTTGTCCTCCGCTTCGAAGGAGGTCACGCGGCCCTCCGGTAGGAGAAACTGATGCTCCACTCCGAGGTGCACCTCGCCATTCCGCTGCCCATCCTCCACATTCCACACCCCGAAGGTGCCGTCGTCGCTGGAGGAGAAGAAGGTGCCCTTCCCGTACACACGGGGCGACACCATCTTCACGTTGGACACCGTCGCTTTGTGGCCTTGATACACCGCGAGACGCTTGCCCATGCGCACGTCCCACTCCGCCACGTACGACCCGCACCCGTTCACGCCGTTGTGGCCCGTCAGCAGCACATTTGGATTGTCGTCGACGGTCTCGCAGCAGACGGGGTAGTAGTCCATCCCCGCGATGGTCTTGGACAGCTGCAGGTCGCTGTGGGTGTTCTGCGTGCGGATGTCCCACAGGCGCACCGCCAGGTCCTCGCCGCCCTGGGCCACGCACTGCATCGATGGCATGAACCGGACGAAGTGCACGAGGTTGAGCTTCACATCGCCGCAGTACAGCTCCTCCGCCCTCCCAACGTCCCAGAGTCGCACGGTGTTGTCCTTGCTGCCCGACACGACAAGGCTGCCATCCGCGCTCATGTCCGCGCTCGTCACGTTCAGTGTGTGGCCTGTCAGCTCAGCGACGCTGCCGTCCGAGGTGAAGTCCCACACCTTCACCACCTTGTCGCGGCTCGCCGTGGCGAAGTGCCCCGACGAGGTCGGCGTGGTGAGACAGTTGATATCGTTCTGATGCGCGTGCACCCACCGACGCATCACGTGGCCCGTCTCATAGTTCAGCAGGGCTATACTGCGGTCCTCGCCTGCTGCCAGCACGTGGCGCGGACGCTTCGCACGCCCGCACGACGCCACGGCGAGGGCTGCCTTGCCTGGTGCGAAGATAGAGGTGAATTGGCGGAACTCATCATGGCGCAGGGCCGTGGCAATGACCGAGACGGTCGGCTTCAGTGTGTGCTGCAGAGCCTCGATGTTCTTCACCACCGTTGTCTGCTTTGGCGCGTCATCGCCGTCGCTCTTTTGCTGTTGCGTCTGCGGTGGTGGCGAGACGCCGCGGCGTGAGGCGGTGGACTTGTCACTCTTGCTCGGCGGCTTCTTATCACGCTTGGATGGTGCGTCTTGGTAGTCCTCCGCCTTGCGATTCTCCACAACCTCGCTACTCTTGATACATTTGTTTCCCATGATGGACTAGAGCAATGACTGCCCTTTATCTCTCTTTTTCTTGGAGTATTGATATGATGGACTGTTTCGTCTCGTGAGGTTACAGGCTTTTTTTTTCAGAAGGGAGGCCTCTGTTGTTCTGTGAGTAGAAGCTTGCAGGATGTGTATATATTTTTCGGGGGAGTAGTGTGTGGGTGCGCGTTTGTGTCAATTATAGATGCAGCTAATGTGCGTTTTTGCAACTTGACATGAGCACCTGCACAAGAAGATAAGGACTATGTTCTTCGGAAAAAACAAGTAAGACGCCCGCGACTTTTTTGTGAGGCGTGTACGAAGGCGCTTGCTAGGCAAGTCAACGTGGGATGGTACACCGCAGCCGAGGAGAAATGCAAGTCAAATATATATGAAGTAAACGGCGGTGACTCGTTTAGTTACGTTGCATACCACGGCAAGAATGGGAAAAGAGGAGAAAGAAGGGACACTAGTTTGTTTTGCAGGGTAGCTGAGCTGGAGGAAAGAGCAGATTAGCGTCATTTTCTCCCCCGTGTGTGTGTGTGCTGATCTCTGCGAGCATTCTCAGATGCGCCGAGACAAAAAGGGGAGGCATAGCCGCGCCGGCAATCACGTTGATCCTTCGCACGGACCTATAACAGAGAAGTAAAGTGGAAAGAGAGAGCAAGGAAGGCACCTCACCACTTCCTACTTGCGCAGCCTTCGGGGTGAGCTGCGGCTTGGCTGCTTTTTACGCCTCAACAAAAAAACTACAGACAACGGGTGCATTTTATTGGCCCTCGCTTAAATTGATGTATGCGTATATATATATATATATATATTTAGAGGGGTTACTGGAAAGCTGCGTCTCGCAACTCGTGTACTTTACATGGTAAACGCGGTGAGTAAGTAGGGGATCCGCATCTCACTGGGCACGGTGCGCGCCTTGGCCGTAGCAGGGGCTGCAGGCGCGCCGACTGCTGCAATGACTTTGTGGCGGCCACACGACCAGACATCGTCGCCGGACAGGGCCACCAACTCCACCGGCGCCACGCCCTGGGGTGTTGACCACTGCGCCAGGTCGGTTGACGTGCCCACACCGACGGCGCTACCGCGACAAGCCAAAAATCCACTCGTCCCAACACGGCGTACGACGAGACACGGCAGCCTCTCCTGCGCACGTGCACGCGAGAACGGCACGTAGCTTACTCTCGAGGCACTGGAGAGCACGACGGCCTCCAGCGTGTCGGGCTTGCGTTGCGTACAGACGCAGAGTACGGCGGTGTAGTCGTACGGCAGCACCTCGGTGCCGCAGCCAGACACAAGAAAGCGCTGATAGAAGATCCCCTTTTTGTGTCGCCGTGCCATGTGCTCGAAGTTGTGCAGCGCGGTTCGCTGGGACGTGTTGGCGGAGACGTCACGCCGGTACCCGCTCAGATAGGCGTACGAAGGGGAGGAAGGGTTGCTGGGTTTGGTGGCGCCGTCGCCCTCCGCGACTTCGCACAGTGCAGAGACGAGATCGGCAGGGAGGGCCGGCTGCTCCGCCCGTCTCACGGCGTCCAGCGGGTCGACACCGCGGATTTGGCCCATGGTGTGGCGCACCTCCAGAAAGGTGGCGCCGCCGTCCAGGGAGAGATGCAGTGCGCCACGCTCGCTCACCAACACCGCCCGCCCACCACACACCGTCGAGTAGGTCTGCAGCAGCACAATCTGCGTGGTGGAGGTCAACACCACCTTCGCCGTCCCTAGCGCCACCCTGCCGTAGCCCACCTGCTCCACGTCAATGCGCAACACCCGCATGCCATCGCTCACAACGAGGTGGCGACCGTCCAACACGCAGACGTGCTGCAGCGGTGCATCGAGGGTCAGGCCGGCAGCCAGCCAGTTAGTGGCCGTCGTGAAGGTCACACCGCGATCACCGGAGACGGCCAGGAAGTTGTCCCGGCCGCAAAGGGCAACGACCTCTTCGTAGCCGTGCGCGCTGAGTATAGCAGAGAGGGGCTTAGTCGATGCTGTGGTAGCTGCGGTCGTTGCGTCAACGTCGTCTTCCACATCTGCGGTGGCGCTCACCAGCAGACCCTGCAATTCTTTCAGCACATCGTCCGCACTCGCGTCCGCGCTAGCTGCTGGTGCCACAGCCTCGGTGGTGCGGGAAAAGCTGACACGCCATGTGAGGCCGCCATCTGCGCTGCGAATCAGCTTGTCGTTGCCGGACAGCGCGAAGAGAAAACGCGGGGGTGCCCCGGGACAAGCGGAGAGAAGGAGGAACCAGATGGTGCGCAGGGAGAGAACTGGGCTGCTGCTGCTGCTGCTGCTGCTCATATCCGTCTTCCCTTCCTCCATGGCTCCTGCAGCGTAGAGGAGACAGTGAAGGAGGAGGAGAAGGCGGTCGTGTGTGCGAGGGGAAAGACGCCGCACCAACGCGGCAAGCTCCGTCGTGGAGTCCATAAGTTGCCCTGCTGTTATTCGTATTGTTGCCCAACAAAAACGAAAGCAGAGGCGTTAACACGAATGAGAACGACACACCTGATGTGTGAATGTTGCCGGGACGGCTGTGGTAGATGGAACCGTCTTCCAAATAGGTAAGGAATGCAGCGGTGTAAACAAACAAAAAAGAGCAAAATATTGGCCCGTGTCAATTTGGGAGAAAGAGAGGCAGTGAATGGGGGGTTGATAGCGCAAGTAATTGAAAAAACGTCGATGTTCGTTATTCGTACCTCTTTCACTCGAAGCTGATCACTGCGATTGGCACTTTATGCATAAGACTCACCAAGCTACTCGATAGCTCGCATTTTTTTTTTGAAACAAAAAAGGCTCTTATTTGATAATGGCACGGATAGACATGCATCGTCTTTGCTATTGTTCGGAGATGGAAAAGAAACCACACATACACACAGCACTGTGGAACGATATCATTTTCTTCATGGCTTGATTAGAAAAATACATAAAAGCAAAGGTGAACAAAGAAACGCAACCAAAAGAAGGGGCGTTTACGACAACGCCCAAAGTTGTTTACTTTTAATCCAGCACGGATATTGTCTTTCCGAAAAGGACCGAGAAAAGGGGGAGCTGCGTACAAGCATAAGAGAAGCGTCAATACGGGGCACCAGCATGCCGCAGCACCCGGTTGCGCTGTGCAGCAGTTCAATCAAAATAGAAAGCGAGACAGAAGATGAGAAAAGCAAAATCGCGGGTTTGGCGTAGCAGATATAGAAAGTAATAATGATTAGAAGAACAAGATTGGCTGCAAACTGAATCTCGGGCTCCGCTAAAAAGCAAAGAAGGCGAGAAAAACGAGGATGAAGATAAGCATGACAATGGTGCACACCTTACCCTTGTTGGACATGCTCGCCAGTAGCTTGTCGACCTTGGCGTTGGCCGCACGCAAGCGGACCTGCACACCGGAGATGTCGCGATCGACGTCATTCAACATCGTTTCCTGCGTGTCCAGCTCCTCGTGGATATTTACGCCGGTCTCTCGCAGCTCCCGAAGGCCGTAGGTGAGGCGGTCAAGTACGTCGTCCTGGACCTTCTCCTCCTCGCGTTGAGCGTACGTCTGTGCCGTCACGAACTCGTCGAGTGCACCACCACCGCCGCCACCACGAAGGTGGTTGGAAGCGCTCGCAACGGCAGCCTCCGTAGCGCGCTGCCGCTGTGCGGTGCTCGCGGCGATTTTCTTGCAAAAGCCGCGAATCTCCGCGACGTCGCCCTCCAGACTGCGCACCGTGTTCTGCCGCTCCATAATCTCATTGGCCGAGAAGACCTTGCCCTGCACCTTTCCTCCACGCTCGTCCACCACACGCAGCATGTCCCGCAGGAACTGCAGCAGCTCCTCCACCTCATCCCAAATCTCCGTCAGCTCCGCCGTCGTGGCAGCGGAGACGACGCCCGTCTGTGAGGCCTGCTGCTCCACCAGTCGGGCACGCACCACAAGCTGGCGCATCTCCTTCACGGAGTCATTAAAAGGATCGTCCGCCAGCATGTCGAACGCACGCCTTCGAGACGCTAACTAAAAAGCTAGGAAATGCAGAAATAAGAAATGTAATATGATGTTCAGGTGCCTATCACGGACCTTTTCGTTGTTGCTGATATTGAGCGTGGATTTACTCTTTTTTGTTTTTGTTTCTCTATCGTTGTTTTATGTAATTGTTGAGCACTAAGAAAGGGGAGGCGAAGGGTAGGGGGACAAATTTTGGAAACGTAGAGACACGCACTGTGTGCACTGCAGCTTCAACTATCGTTATGTGTTGCCTTTGAGTGAGGAGGAGGAGTGCATGCATCCAGAGCCTTCACAATGAGTCACGCGAAAGAGAAACAAACAAACAAACAATGTTGCTTCGTACTCTTCAGACGGTGCCCTCGCCGGTTTAAATAGTCCTGCTTCTTCAACACCCCAGCAAAGCGGGGTGCGTGTGTGTTTCTTTTTTTCTTCCCTTTCTTCATATTGTTGTGGTGATTGGTTTCACGCGTGTCGACAACTGCATAACGAGCACCGGGATGAGTTGCCTGCTCATCTCTCCCAGGGGGAAAAAAAGAATAATAAGAAATATTGATACGGGAGAAAGTAACCACTTACCTGCACGTTAGACAAAAATAATTTCCGCTTTATTGTATACTTGGTAGCGTTTGCAATACGATCACTGAAATTGCGGGGATATGCGTCGAGCCTATCCAACGCCTCGTGATGAATGTGTATAAAAAGAAAGTGTAATTTGCGGAGAAAGCTTGATGCCGCCTATCCACTGCTGTGCGTCGATAGTCAAAAAGAAAAAAATAAAGAGAATAGATACGAAAAAAGGGGAGAAAATAATTGCAACGCAGATATAGATATATTTGCAAGAGCAGTACTAGATAATAGGCTCAGCCAAAAAAAAAAAAAGAAGAAGCATGGCGTAAGGAGAAGCGGCAGAAAGCAATGCCCCCTCCACACTCGATAAAAAAAAAAAGCAACAAAGCAATCAAGGGAGGAACAAGAAAGGAATATTCTATAGGAACAAGACCTTACTCGTTCGGCGTGTTGTACTCCATCTGCGCACCATCGCGAACCTCTTGCAGGGCGTGCGTCGCGCTGCCAGTCAGCGCAGTGAACTCACTCGACACGCCCTCCATGAACGTGGCCGAACACGACACAAAGGCCAGCAAGGCGGCGCTGCACGCGATGGAGCGGTTTTGCATGAGGTGGTCGTGCGTGTCCTTGAACTTTTGATCTGCCTCGCCGAAGTCAGTCTCCAGCTGGTCGCGCTTCGCCACCTCGGGGCCGTAGCTCTTCGAGGTGGAGATGTCCTTGGACTTTTTCCCGTACTCGGACTCCTTCTTGCTCACCTCATTGCGATACACGTCGTACTCGCTCATGATCTTATTGCGGCTGCTCTCCAGCTTGTCGCACTCGTCGTAGAGCGACTTCAGATCGTTGGTCGCCGGAATGACAGTGGTGTCCATCGCTGTCATGTACTCCGGCAGTAAACTTCCCTCGATGCGATTCATCGAAGCCACGAGCGCTAGCGTGCAGTCCCGCGTGCAATCCGGTACGTTGACGTGATCAGAGAGGTTTTCAAAGGCCTTGCGGACGTCCGTCCACGACTCCACTACGCGCTTAATCGACGTCTTTGCCTTTTCCATCGCCGACTTGTAGGCATGAATCGCCGAGCCGAGGTCCTTCATCTCCCTCTTGCGTCGATCATACTCGTCGTCCTTCGTCTTGGGTCCCAATTTCAGCGCAGTTTTAATTTTGAGCATCTTTTACTCTTCAAGTTGGTTTATCTATTACCAGATTACGGTGTACGTCGTATATAGCTTGTGGAAAGTAGAGAGTGAGTGTGTGTGTGCAGAGTCTTCACTAGAGAGTCGATGGCAGAAGAAAAAAAATGAAGGAGATGATTGAGCATGTTTTCTGACAGCGATGAGGCGCGAGAGACTTAACATTTCTGTTGTCGGCAGCGGGGTGTCATTTCAGGTAGTCCCTGCCATTGCTTTTTACAAATGTCCTGGCATGTCGCATAGAAAGACGCGGAGAGCTACACGCGGCAGATCCACCGAGGGAGGGAGTGAAGAGTCATACGGTGCTGCATCCGGTGAAAATTACAACGTCGCGGCTGCGCGCTTCCCCTTTTGAGGAGCGTAACATCTCTTCTCCCTTTCCCAATGACAATAGTCGTCTTATGCTGTTGTTGCTTAAACGCCTTTGGCTCCTCCTTCGAAAGTGTGTCTGATCGTTGTTTTCTGTTCTTGAATCGTGCCATATTGCCCTTTAAGCGCACCATCAATAACAAGGTAAGTAGGAAAAGCACATAAGAGGAAGAACATGAGCACGATTAAAGCAACAACAAAACAAAAAACTTCGTGCTGTATCAGATAGTTTAATCAAGCGAAAAGCCAGCCCCAGTAAAACCTTCGAGCGAACATCGGCTGGAAAATGATGAGCCAGAAAAAAAAAAAAAAGAAGTGTGCTTGAGAATTCTCGAGCGGATGTACTCCGTGGCAAGCTTTCACAATAAGCGAACGAAATTGAAGTAAAGAAAAGGTTTTGGGGAGATGACAAGGCAAAATAAGAAAAGGAAAACAAAATGAGATCGGCGCATGACAGAAAGCCAGAAAAAAAAAAATTAGGTTAGAAGAGCACTTGAGGAAGCTGTATGCTCTGAAATACGGGGAAGCAATCAAAAGGAGAAAAAAAAACTTCTACAGGTGTTTCATTTTACTTTGCTTCTGATCCAGAATTCTACGTATCACTTCTTCTTTTTCATCTTATGTGGACTCTTGCGGACTGACTAAGAGAACGTCAAATGAGTCGAGAATCATAAGAAAAAAAAGAGACAGTGAAAGCAACATGACAAATAGTTTGGCGCCCAATAGGAGAAAAGAGAGACAGATGCACACGGCGCCCGTTTCACTAAAAAAGCGAAGGCCCGATACACCATAAAAAGAGACAAAAAAGGAAAGCCTCTCAAAAGGTTTCTCCTAGATTATAAAAGGTGTTTCTGATGCCTTCCGCGTGAGTCAATGTGCCCAAGCTTATATGGGTGACCGCAGCCGTGCGAGAGAACACCGATTCATGGTTATTTTTTCCTGTTTCTTTTCTCTCTGGGTAACCGTGGCGCGTCGTGGGTGCAAAAACTGAAGACACGTTACTTCGCAGCCTTGCTTGCCACAGGGGACAGCTCCTTCTCGACGGAGGTGAGGAACTGGGAGGTGCTGGTCAGGTACGCAGACATGCCATTCTTGTAAGTGGCGACTTTCTCCTTCTCTAGCTCGGCGTACTTGTCCTTAAACTCCTTATCGGCCTTCTCGAAGTCCGCCTTCAAGGAGTCACGCTTCGCGACGTCCTCTTGGTAGTGCTTGGAGCTCGTCAAATCTTTGTTCTTCTTCTTGTACTCCACCTCCTTGGTATGCACGGCATCGCGGTAAGTGTCGTACTCTGCCATCACACTGTTGCGCTTGCTTTCCAGCTTCTTGCACTCGGCGGCCAAGTCCTTGACCACCGTCATGCTCTCGTGGTCGTCAATGGCCTTTTTAAAGTCCACAAGGAATTGCTCGTTGACCTTCGTGATAACCGCCTGGTAGTCCTTGACGGTGCTCTTCATGGCTTCAGTGGAGTCCTCGGCGTTGCCCAAGACCTCAAAGGCCTTCGACATCGCCTCCATCGCCGAGGCAAAGGACTGGGATGCACTCTTCATCTTTGACATCGCGGACTTGTAATCAGAGATGGCCTTTTCAATGCCCTTCACGTTGGCAGCCTTTGCGTCGTAGTCCTTGTCCTCAGTTTTGGGAGCAGTGCCCAGCGCCGCCTTGGTGTCCATGACAAACTTCTTCATGATTCTCAAAGTTGTTGTGGTTTTTTTTTGTCGACGGGGGACTTGAGTGATCAAAGAATAGTCAATCGACTGGCTGTGAGTGCTTGAGATTCGGTATATTTGTGAAGTTTTTGTTGTGGTTGATTTTGCTGTTTTGTTCAGTAGTGAAAAAGAGGAGACCTATCGGTATATGAGAGCACAGTAGTGAGTAGATTGAGGTGAGAGAACGGGTTTTTTTTTTCTTCAGTAAAAGCAGCCAAAATGCATGATTTTATCAACAGATAGCGGGTACCTTTCTGCAACGCACGAACAGAGACAGGAATTCTCTCGCTCTTTTAATGACTCAAAAACCTTTTTCCGGCGATCTCTGCACTTCGCGTTGTGTAGCTTTTCGTGCGGGTCAAGCTTTTGCAAGACGCGGGAAGTATTCGAGCAAACTGTGACGTGAATAACGGAGCGACTGCAAGAACCAGCAAATACAAAGCAGCGAGAGTACTCTTCGCTCTCTTGATTTCTCTTGATAATTCCGGATATATCTTTTTTGCGCACCAAGCCTGAACGCTTAGGATGTGTGATGACTGGAAACTGAGGAGGAAAAAAGGCGTGGCGACCGGCGCACGCCTCTCGTTTCTCTTCTTTTTTTTTTTCGAAAGAAGACTGCGCCTCAGCCTTTCAAAATTGACTCGTTGAACAATTGCCGCCACGCCGCTCTCTCGGACTGCTCCACAAGATGTGCTTTTTCAGCCACGTGCGCTGCAAGCGTGTCGTCAACCCCGAAACACGCCACCGTTTGCGCTATCGCATCAGCCACTTCGGGCCGCACGGTGTGCACTGGGTTGTGCCCGTGCCAGTTGTGAGCATCATTGTCAAAGCAGGAAGTGGAGTCGAAGAAGAGTGCCTCTGGATGATTTGGCTCCTCAAGAGGACTACTCATCGGCCGAAGACCAATTACGAGGCTCGACAGCTGTGTCTGCGTAAGCTGCGGGCCACCATACGTGAGTTGATTTCGGGACGCCTCTGGGCCTTGGCGATGCCCTGTTGCGTCGCGCGTGAACGCGGCACCATTCAAGATGAGCTGGCCAGCTCGCGTTTCGCAGCGTAGTGTAAGAACAAGTGGAAACCCGCGGCAAATGTTGCTCAATTGGCAGGCAAACGGAAGTGGTTGACCCTCAGTGGCACTTCCGTTCTTCGGGTGCGCAGGAGCAGTTCTCCTTTTGCGGCGGCTGCTTTGCGATGCAACAAGGGGAAGCGTACAATACACCGAAACTTTTGAATGATTTAACCCCTCGCCAAAGAGTGCAAACTGTCTCGTTCCTGGAACATGACGAAAGACCCATCGGTTAGTCTCCGCACTTTCTGACGCAGCTGGAACCTTTGACAGGGAGTTTTCTAAACTCTGGCACATCGCCCGCGTTGTGATTCTCATTGGTGACATAAATCACCTGGAAGATTGCACTTACTTCACACGCAATTTCGAGATTTAGTCGCTTAAGAAATCGGACAGAAAAAAAAAAAAGATGAGAGAGAAAAAAATGATTGAGAAAGCAGCGGCAACAAGTTCGTCACTCTTTTTTTTATTAAGGTGCTATTCGAGAAGTGCCTGCAATTCATGGAGGGCTTAAGCATGCACGCCTCTGGAAAGTGTTTTGTTTGTGAAGGGACTTTCGTGGTTCTGCGTTCTTGAGAGAACAATAACAACAACAGCAAAAAACGGTACCTTTTCCTACCCTGAAACTCAAATGAAAAAGTGCAACCCTTCTTTGTGCCAAATTTCTTCTTTTCATTTTCTTTTGACGTAGCTTTTTTCCTCTCAACTTGAAAAGCCAGAAGCAGTAAAACCGCTCTTTGAAGCTCAAAAAGTAAAACAACAAAAAATGAATCTAACAAACCATAACAATCGGCTTTTGCTTTTAAAGTGACCATGAGTTGCGTCAGTCCGTGAGTTTTCTGACAAGCGCGGTGAGATGCACGTGAACCAATTGCAGCAAGAAAGCAGCTGAATGACGATACTTAAAAAGTGCAGCCCCGCCGCATAAGTGCGTAAAGCGAAGAGAGGGTGTGTGTCAGGCGCCGTAACGCAGGTATACCCACTCTTTGTTGTCTAAGGGGCAGACATTTCGCGTCTTCAGCCATCGAGAGATACAATGCATATGAAAAGCGTGATTGCACGCTCCCCACGCTACAGTGCAGTCCTTTGGAGAGCACGCCGGGTTGGATTGGCACTCAATGCACAGATCCATGATGTGATTTCTGCAGATAGCGCAGGTGTCCACTTGAATATCCCACGACCATAACGCTACGGCATTCCACTTTTTGAGTTGAAAGCGGTTACCTTCACTACCTTCGACGGTAGCACCGACTTCGGGATCGCTTTTAGCCTCCATTGAGGCTAGTCAGTGCAAACGTTTCCCCAAAGACAATAAGTGCTTCGTGTGTCAGTCGTTTTGTGTGCTGTCAACAGCGTTGCTACACGTTCAGCTCCGGAAAGCGTTTGTGATGAGGTACTGGAAACGAGCGCGATTTTGTATTCGGCGCACGTCAGAGACGAGCAATGAGAAGTTAATTTCATAAAAACCGCAATGACGAAAATTAGAGCAGGAAATCGAGAGAGGGAGAAGCGAACTATCGGGAGCTAGCCTCCGCTGAATTTCGTTCAGGGGAACAAAAATAGCATGATGTTTTTTATTGCCTGCAGGAACGTAGTGAAAGCTATACTGTAGCACCATTGTTAAGTAACAAGACAAATTAAATCTGCCAATGAGGAGAGGAGAGTTAGAATATCATTTACACTACCCTTCGTCAAGTCTTTCCAAAAATTGAGAGAATACCAGTCGTTCTTAAGTACAAGTTTCCATCTCCTTTGAAGAGCTGCTTGAGATTGCAACTCAGATTTATCTATTTTTATTTAGATAAGATTTCGCTGGCACATCATGCCAAGCTATGGATAAAAAAAAAAAAAACACACTGTTCACTCAACGCCTTTAATTTTAAACGTCCCGTTAATAAAAATTTTGTCCATCCTCTTACCGTTTTTTCGATTCTCAATTCTATTGCAATGGTAGGTGAGCTTTGATTCGACGTCGCTGACCTCTTCAAAACCAGCAGCAGCAAAAAGCCTAGTAGTGAACTCTTTGTGAAAAAACGCCTGCGTCGTAGAATCTCCTTTGGCAAAAGCAACACCGCCAATCTTGTTGTCAATTTTTGATAAAAAGCGGAAGAAATTGTGATCAGGAAGCGCGTAATCACGGAATAGCAGAACCCCAGTCGGCGCCATTACCTGCTTAAGCTGTCTCAGGGCTAGCAGCATTTTTCCGACTGACGGCAAAGCAGATAGAACAAAAATAAGAAAAACAACATCGAATTTTTTGTTCAAGAGTGCTGCATCCGCCTTTGCCAGCGCATCAACAACTAGGCTATCGCTGGTGTCTAGTCGTTGACGCTTCCGCGCAGGGTCGTCCAGCCCCATAAATGCACCATTTGTAGTTGAACCGATGGCTAATGGGAACAGAGTGAGCTTCTGTTCCTCAAAGTACCTTTGAGCAATATCGTGGCATGAGAAGTGCTTCAAGGCAGAAGCGGATATGTCAAATCCCACAAAGTAAGCGTTGGAGTTGGTGCACTCACGCATAATGGGTAGAAGGGTGCTCCCAGTTCCACATCCACATTCTAAAATCCATGCCGCCGAGTCTGCAGAGTTCACAAAATTACGCAACAACGGAAAAGCGTGAATAATATAGTTTTTGACCGGAAAGTGGTGCTTTGAGGAAGAGAAATGCGCCTCCCATGGTTTGGGCGGCACCTCTTCCAAAAGCGGTGGAGCATCCGATTCGGCGAGCTCAGAGATGCACTTTGTTAAGTACGCATCCACCAGCGTGCGCTCGGCATCCG
Organism: Crithidia brevicula; assembly: GCA_030849845.1. Lineage (NCBI taxonomy): Eukaryota > Euglenozoa > Kinetoplastea > Trypanosomatida > Trypanosomatidae > Crithidia > Crithidia brevicula. The sequence continues at coordinate 9,079 of JASAOD010001751.1, read as the reverse complement.
TGAGCTCGGCAATCTTTGATTCCCAAGCAAAGTCATTAGCGTGCAATTTCACGTCTTTGGAGTCGTTGAAAGTGCCTCCGTTTCGTGTCTTCGGAATGTGAACGGTGCTGATGTTCTCCATTCTAAAAAAAAAAAGAAATAGATTCTTTAATTGTAACTTTGATGTTCCATACGGTTCGCGTTAGAAAACGTACAAATGGCAAAGTCGTATTGATAAGACGTCAATAGACACTACGTTTCAGCTTAATAATAGCAGAAAAAACGACTATCGGAAACACGCAGAGAACACAGAGTGATGAAAATAGGAATAGATATTTTGATTTGCATAAAAACAAGCAAGCAAAAGAAACGAACGCCAGCAGCATGTCGTGAACGCACATTTACAAAACAGAGGCGTTCTCTCAAGACCGAAGCTGGGAAGACAATGTTTCTCTTCTCCTGGACATGACTTAGTATTGTGTGCGGTACTGGGAAGACCCGCACAAATCGTTTTGTTTCTTCTTGATGAGAGTGTAAGGAGATGTCAAAATCGAATGGAAAGGCCAGGTGATTAAAAACCCGCGTAAAAGTGCAGCTGTTTGGAAACGACTGTGCAGAACATTACTTGCTTTTCTTTGAATCCCTTTTCTGATGTTGGAGTGCGGGGAGATTACACAGATTTTAGTGCGTATTTCAAACAACAGTGGTGCATGTGGTTGCTCAAAGAACAAGCAATAGCGCTGCCTGGAGAGGAGATGAAATACAGAAAGAGACACAACAACAATTTCGTCATCCACCTCGTAAGACGCGGATTCAGAGCCCAGCGTGCGCGAAATAAGCTGCATGTAAATGGGAAGGGGGGGGGGGGGGG